>OZ005741.1:127477368-127744868 GCA_963930735.1 Dioctria linearis
ATTTCACATTTATGATAAAATTTATTGTCGTATAAACAATCACAGTAAACACACAAATATTTCTTGTTGAAAAGCCCAGCTGGAGATTTAACAACATAGAAATGTTTTTCTCTCTCTGAAAAGTACAAATAATTTTTTTTGTTAATATCAAATTGTGGCGGGGCTAGAGCCCTATTCTCCAATGTAAATCGCATTGAGAATATTTGGTCTAAGGTCAAAGCCGATGCCAAAAGCAACATTCGTGTTCCAAACGTTGTAAAAAAAACTCTCATCTTCAAAAGTTGACGTTTAAAATGTTTGTTTGAGAATATGGAAATGACACACGAGCAGAATGGAATTAAATCTTATCATCATGTACTCTTCAGCACTGATCAGAGAAAAATAACACCTAACCCCTTTGATAACAAGCGGTTTGTGAAGCCTAACTCAGTAGAGGAGGCATTTCAGTATTATGGATTTGGACTAAATGTGATCAATTACATAAATCAATGTTTGTCTTAATTGTTTAAAAAATATATTTTATGCATAATACCTACTTATAACAACTTTGTAATCATTGGAAAAAAGATAAGTAAAAATTATTTTTGCAACGCTAACATAAAAATTCTACAAATCTGAGTTTTTGCAAAATATTTAAAAGCTGTTGCAAGTTTGTTTAAGAATTGATGGGTAATTTAAAAATAAAGCAAGATTAATATAATAATGTGGAACATATAATGAGATATACGGACAGGTATTTTAAAAATTTTACCAACAAGCAGTCATAAGTTTTTACAAATACATATAATATTTGGAAAACGGCTTAGTTATTTCACGATTTTTCTGAAATAAGGCATTTCAATATTGTAAACTGCTTTTTGGGAAATATTCAAATTTTTTCTTGGAAATACTGAAAACATAAGAGTTTCTACTAACTGATTCACAACAAAAAAACAATATATAATTTTTGAAGGCATTTATATTTAATTTTTTTTCCAGGTTTTACTTCATCAAATTTTGCATTTATTTGTTTAACACCCAGTTTTTATTTGATATTCAATTGGTAGGTAGCTGTTATGTTGTGCATATTGTTATATTAGCATGCTTATAATTTTTATATTAATTACTCACACCCACGCGCATGAATATTTTAAATATTAATTGTAAGGAACTAGAATTTTAATCTAACGCACAGAAATTTTGGAAATTAAAGTTTTATGTACAACAATTCCGTTCTTGTTGTGAATGGGATACCCCTCGAACAAGAAAAATTCTGAATAAAGCGCTTAAAAGAAATATATCGGTGTTGAGAATTTTTATTATTGGATAGCAAATCGTTAGGAATTTTAGAAATGAAAATTTTCTTTCATCAATCTCGAATTATATTTATATATTTCCTTAATTTTTGGTAGAGAAAGATTTAAAAATGCTTTGGAAATTTTGTCAACTTAAGGAAAATTCTAATAATCTTGCTACCTTGATATATCTCAAAATTTGTATCTTGGGTCGAACGTTGCCTATTTTCTACAAATGTAAATATATGTGTGCTACCTAACTCGCAGATGATGTCATTTGAACTCATATTGAGAAATATTTCGAAATCAGCATAATGCTTCTACGTTAAGAAAAGTAGTTAGTAAGCATTAAAAAAATATTCTTAACATAAAGGCATCCACCTGTTTCTCATTCACAATTCAGGTAGATAAGTATTATCTCTAGAGGAAAACAACAAATTAATCTAAACGAAATGAAATCAACATGAAATAATCGTAAAATTTTTGAAAAACCTGGAAATGGTTCTAACAAAAAAGTTCTCTTGCGACAAATATTCATTAAAAAATAAACAATGATATGAAACAGAAGCAAACCCAGTAGACATATTATATTTATCATAAAAAATGTTGAGGAAATAAAATCACCCATATGTTTCTCATTATCAATTAATTTAGATAAGTCTTATCTCTAGAGGAAAACAACAAATTAAACTAAACGAAATGAAAGTAAAATGAAGTAATCGTAAAAATTTTGAAAAACTGGATAAGTTTGTCACAAAAAAAGTTCCTTGAGACAGATATTCATTGAAAAATATACAATGACATGAAACAGAAGCAAACCCAGTTGACATAAACCTAAACGAAATGAAATCAAACTGAAATAATCGTAAAAAATTTGAAAAAATTGGAAATGGTTCTAACAAAAAAGTTCTCTTGCGACAAATATTCATTAAAAAATAAACAATGATATGAAGCAGAAGCAAACCCAGTAGACATATTATATTTATCATAAAAATATTGAGGAAATAAAATCACCCATATGTTTCTCATTATCAATTAATTTAGATAAGTCTTATCTCTATAGGAAAACAATAAATTAAACTAAACGAAATGAAAGTAAAATGAAGTAATCGTAAAAATTTTGAAAAACTGGAAAAGTTTGTCACAAAAAAAGTTCCTTGAGACAGACATTCATTAAAAAATATGCAATGACATGAAACAGAAGCAAACCCAGTTGACATAAACCTAAACGAAATGGAATCAAAATGAAATAATCGTAAAATTTTTGAAAAACCTGGAAATGGTTCTAACAAAAAAGTTCTCTTGCGACAAATATTCATTAAAAAATAAACAATGATATGAAGCAGAAGCAAACCCAGTAGACATATTATATTTATCATAAAAATATTGAGGAAATAAAATCACCCACCCATATGTTTCTTATTATCAATTAATTTAGATAAGTCTTATCTCTAGACGAAAACAACAAATTAAACTAAACGAAATGAAAGTAAAATGAAGTAATCGTAAAAATTTTGAAAAACTGGAAAAGTTTGTCACAAAAAAAAAGTTCCTTGAGACAGATATTCATTAAAAAATATACAATGACATGAAACAGAAGCAAACCCAGTTGACATAAACCTAAACGAAATGGAATCAAAATGAAATAATCGTAAAATTTTTGAAAAACCTGGAAATTGTTCTAACAAAAAAGCTCTCTTGCGACAAATATTCATTAAAAAATAAACAATGATATGAAGCAGAAGCAAACCCAGTAGACATATTATATTTATCATAAAAATATTGAGGAAATAAAATCACCCACCCATATGTTTCTCATTATCAATTAATTTAGATAAGTCTTATCTCTAGAGGAAAACAACAAATTAAACTAAACGAAATGAAAGTAAAATGAAGTAATCGTAAAAATTTTGAAAAACTGGAAAAGTGTGTCACAAAAAAAAAGTTCCTTGAGACAGAAGCAAACCCAGTTGACATAAACCTAAACGAACTGAAATCAAAATGAGCTGAAGATTTTTTTATATCAAGTCGAACTTCTTATGTACACTTAAATTATTCTAGATTGCATTGCATTGCAAATCTAATTTTTGATGCAATGAATTTCGATTACAAATAATTAATGCAGTAGAGTTCATTTAAAAACCAGATTGATGGCTTTTAACCCCGAGATAATCTTTTTAAATCGTAGGCTTATTAACTTGGGCACGTGTTTGTATGGAGCTTCGCCGTAGGCAGTTTTTAGATATAAAACCAGAATTGTCACAAGTAGGTGATATCATTTTAAATGTAAATCATAGAAGCAATGATTTAAATAAAATTTATATAAAGTTAATAGGTTGATTCTTTTTAGTTCTCCACATATGTATATATTCATACAGAATTTGCAAATACTGTTTTAAACAAAAGCAAATCATCTCTTTTTCCAGATTATTTCATGCTTTTACAGAGAAGCGGCCTCATCACAGCTGAGTTTTTTTATTTTTAATCTACAAAACAAGCAAATTAAATCTTAATAACCGACTTTTAATCTCAAGATAATCGTTTTGAAACGCGAGCAGTAGGTATGCATTATTTATTTAATTTTTTTCAATTAATGTTGACCTTTTTATTTATAATCTGCAAGAGATGATCCAAAAATAAAATATTTCAAATTAAAATGGCATACATTTCATGTTTTTTCAGTTCATGTTCACCAAATCGTCAACCTGTTTTTACCGGCACGAGCCCTTGTTTACATACTGGCAATCTGACCCATTTTTTTTCGTTATTGTGGCAGGTCATGCTTTTTTGTTTACGCTACCTTCCTACTTTGGAAATTGATGTCATTTTGTTAAGAAAATATGATAATGTGATTTGGACAAGATCAATGATATTATGCAAATATCCAGAATTTCATATAAAAATTATGAGAAGCAACAGTAGTAGCTAAGCAACAGGAGCACATAATAGGTGAATGCGTAATTGCACACATATTCGCAGAAAGATGTGACGTGCTGTTCTGTTATTTTTGTTTTGTGCTAAATCAGGTTTACATTGCCAGCGAAGTCTGAAGCAGCGAGAGTGAATAACGTTTTTTTTTTTTTAATGATAGCTTTTGCATATTGTGCAGTGTTATCAACCTTTAAAGACGAGTCATAAGCAAAGCCTAGGGGAAACGGCTGAGGAGGCCGGGGACACTAGCCTATGCTTGTCTACGTTAACGAAGAGCTTTTGAAACAAACTATGTACTAAACTATGTACAATTGAAATAAATACTATTAATAACAAAGATTTGCTTTTATTTTCTTGAAAGATCCCTTGCACATACCGTTTTTATACACAGCCTGTTTTACATAACAAAATTCGGTTTTGTTTTCATGCCACTAATAATGCTTAACAAACAAACGCTTTGCAAAAATCTTTATTAAAAAAGTCTTAAACTTCTTTTAGTTTTATTAATAACATTGTCAGTAACCCTGCTGCAGTTATTCATTCACAACAGGTTTTGTTTTTCTGTTTATGTTAGTGACAACTGTGATAAGTAACTGGGCAAGCATGAACTTCTTTAATCAGAAAGCAAGAATTACAAATTAAAGCGAACAACATTATGAAGCCACACATGTAGTGTACCTCAGTAAGAAGTGCAACAAGCAGCAAAGACTGATTTTCTACCCGTTGCAAATAAAGATAAAGTATGAAAGCGCAAGACGAAAGCACATGGTAGATGTAAACATGAACCAATTCCTGCCTTGCGAGCATATGATTTTAGTAAAAAGGTAAAAAGCAACATTTTGATACCTTATTCACGTAGCTTGTTTACGCTAAGACAGGTTTTTGAGAGCGAGATTGGTGCATTACTCATATGAATCGGCCAAAATGAAATGAATCGGTTGATTGCTTATCTGATATATCAAGTGGGTGCCCCCGAAGACATTAACTTAACTGTAAATGGCTTCTGGTAGCCTGGTGACCTGCTAGCTTGTTAACCATTTCGCTGGTTCCGATTTGGGGACTTGAAAATTACTTCCCATTTGAATTATCTCTTAAATCCAGATAAATATAGAAACAGCTATATTTCACAACATGGTGTAACAAATAATATTATTACATTTATGAACATACACACATACGCAAACACAAACCAAATGATATTTCTGATAGCCGATTACAAATCAATAAAAATCGCTACGCTTGAAATGTAAGGAACTTGGAAATCAAGTTTTGCCTCACTGCTGCAGGTAAAGATTGCTACGAAGAATAAGATACGGTTGCTTGTTACTGTTTTTAGCTTGCCCATCATTGAAAAGAATGATAAATGCTGTTTTTATGTTCAAACGAGCTCATTATTTCAAATAAATACGCCCCGCTATTTCTATGGACTTAAGATCCATGTATGTGTGTGGTGTGTGTGTGTGTGTGTGTGTGTGTGTGTGTGTGTGTGTGTGTGTGTGTGTGTGTGTGTGTGTGTGTGTGTGTGTGTGTGTGTGTGTGTGTGTGTGTGTGTGTGTGTGTGTGTGTGTGCGTGTGTGTGTGTGTGTGTGTGTGTGTGTGTGTGTGTGTGTGTGTGTGTGTGTGTGTGTGTGTGTGTGTGTGTGTGTGTGTGTGTGTGTGTGTGTGGGTGTGGGTGTGTGTGTGTGTGTGTGTGTGTGTGTGTATGTGTGTGTGTTTTGTGCAATGCACCGCGAGCGAGGAGTCCCCCAATGACGTCATACTCCCCATCATGTGTGGGAGCGAGACAGAGACGGATGATGTGTGCGAGCGAGATAGTTGCAAAAATGTTTTGGGACCTCCATAAGAAATAACATGGGATTTTGTGCCAGAACCGGCATTCCTTACCTACTGTTTTGCCTGGGTTGCAGTTGCAAGTGAATTATTATCTGTAGATTGAATAATATGGGATAACGTTTTTCGTCTATCTTCTTGTAATCGAAGCCGTACTGTATTTGATTGATCTTTGTCTGTGCTGTCTTGGTTTTCAGCTGCAGTGGTTTTTTGCGAAGTTTTTGGAGGTGGGACGTAATACGGGTTATTTTTGCGCTCTGTGTGGACTGATATGGATTTCAACTAATCAGACAGAGTTGCCTATGTAAGATTGTACCAGTCCTCCGTTTTGTCATGACTGTTTAAAATAGTCATGAGTTTTAGTAAAATTTTCATGATCTTTAATCAGGGTTTCAATTTTTTCAAATGAAGCCCATAGTTCTTCCAACTGTTGGAGTTTTCCAGAAGTAAAATCTGAAGTCCTTTTAGGTTTATTCGCTCTATGATAGTCGGCCAGAATTTGTCTAATTTCTGTCATTTTTGGGACTTGTGAAAAGCAAAGCTCATCGAAAGATTTGGTTTCTTCTTTCTTCTTTCGAATGTCCTTGTGTAGCTACGACTTGGTCGATTTAGGGGTGACTATAGAGGTTGTGACAAAGTTGTATGCAAGAGAGAGAAAAAAAAACAGCCGAATAGAAAACAGATTGTTAAATTTCTCGACAACAATAGGCAGAGAATTAGTTTGTCATTGCCACCAGATGTTATATGTACATATTGTTACGTGAAAGAAAAAATGTAGACAGTAATGTGTGAGAAATATAGAACAATAGTAGGAGGATAATTTGATATTTTAAATAAATTACTAGGAATCTCAATATATATATAAAAAAAAGATTATTATTTGTTTGTTATAAATATCTCTGTGAAAATTGGGAAGAGAAAAAAAAACTAAATTTTATTAAGAAGAAGGCAAATATAGTGATAGTTAGGGAAACTATTGTGGAATTTGTTAGTAGAGAGAGTTTTAATTAAAAATTTTCTATGTAATAATTTATATAAAAAAAAAGGAAAAACAGGTAAGGACAACCCAACTTCCATAAAAATAACCAACTTCAGAAGGAGAAGAAGAAACAATTTTGATATAACAAAAAAAAGAGCACTAAATACTGGCGTCCACAATCTTTTTTAAAGAAAAAAAGAAGGGAAATAGTTTTAATAAAAAAAAAAATGTTAAAATATTATTTATATGTATGTATATCTTTCTCCTGACCGATAGGCTCACGAAGTTCTACCGCAGGGGATCGAATATGGATTTTTGTCGAAATCCTCTGACCAGCACACGAAGTCTTTCCGCAGATGTCGCTTCTAGGAAGAGCGTATCCTAATCGGGGATGTTGCTTTCAATGTAATAGACAAGATAATGCAAATTTATCCTACCAAGAGTTTTATGGAAAGCAGTTTTTTAAATAACTACAACTATTCCTTTCTGGAAGAAAGTTATTTCTTACTAAATTACGGTAAATTGAGGGAGATAAAAAAAAATGTTGAACTTTGTTTTATTTTTTGCTGGTTTCTTGCCATAGCCTGAATAGAAAAATGCATTATTTGTATTTGCTAAAAAAAGTTTAAAGAAAGAATGTTTAATTTTATATTTGCCTTTGGAAATGTGCTCGTATGTTTTTAGGTCTTAGTACCATATTTTGCAACTTAATACTATTTCATTAATTCAATTCAATATTATCAGGCCCGTTCAATATCGCCACTGATCTCAATGTTAGAGTTGCAAATGATTTATATTGTAACAAGATTACTTACCAACATCTTAATTAGAGAACTTGAAAAATTTTGACACTTAAATTATGCAGGAAGTATTTCGCAAAAGCTAGATTTGTCTTCACTCAAATAAAAACAAAAAGAAAGAAAAGCTGTCATTACTTTCGAGTAAATTTTCGTTTATTTACATACGTCGAGAAAATAAAACAGCCGAGAAATTTCGACATGTAATAAAGAGAATTTTGAAGTCACTAAACCTAAACACGTATTAAAAAATTAAGGTAGAAATTTTGGCATGTATTAAATGAATTTGAGAGCCAATAAAATGTAAACATGGACTAAAATTGAGAGTAGAAATTTCGACATGTAGTAAAAAGAATTTTGAAGTCACTAAACCTAAACATGTATTAAAAAATTAAGGTAGAAATTTTGGCATGTATTAAATGAATTTGAGAGCCAATAAAATGTAAACATGGACTAAAATTGAGAGTAGAAATTTCGACATGTAGTAAAAAGAATTTTGAAGTCACTAAATCTAAACATGTATTAAAAAATTGAAGTAGAAATTTTGGCCTGTATTAAATGAATTTGAGAGTCAATAAATTGTAAACATGTATTAAAAATGAAGGTAGACATTTTGAGGTGTAATAGAAAGGATTTGAAAGTCATAACAAATAACTTGCACATGTAAAGATAGAGGTCAGTCCATGTAAAATTTGTAAAAGAAGAAAGAAAAAATAGTAATAGGGTAGGTCACGTAGGCCCCGCCAAAAAGGAAGGGGAGAGAGTTTTGGTCAGCCAAGAGTTCTTGACTTGTCTTTTTGTTGTTCTTGTTGTTCAAAAAAGTTGGTTTTCTGCTCTTTAAAATAAAAAGGAATAGTTTTGTTAAAAAAGAAAAAATAAATAGATTCTTAACTACAAACACAAATACATAAGTATTTCATTGAGATTTATTAGATCACAGTCAGGGAAGTGCTGTTCTTTGGTTAAATCCCCGAAATAAAGGTAATCTCAAATCTGAAGACAGCGAGTAAAACACTGGGATCTTCTCTGACCCAACTAGCGACCGCTCGGCCAGGGGGTCAGATAGCGGAGTACAACCTGAAGGAAGTAGGCAACTATTGCGGCAGCAGAACACGGTTTAAATATTGCCGTTAACAGTGAACGGCAACGAGGAGAATTCGTCCAAAGCATCACATTTAAGGCTCAACCGAAACAAGGTAAACCTATTTAGTTTATAATCGTCGGGAACATAGAAGGAGAAAGAAAAAATATAACAATTGGTGTCAGGTGTGGGGTCATTTCTTCAGTCCCGTAGAGGGGCCCCCACGAACTGCCAACCAGGCGACCTCATAGCGGAAATTTGGGAAGTAAAAAATTGCGCGAAGTTGCAGTACAGTACTAACGGTACAACTTGTGGTACCCCTAACCATCACTGGAACTCATCTGTAGCAGCACGCCGGAAACAGATTTACCGTAAATAAAAATCAGAGCGAAGCCAACTATATATTTTAATTTTGCTTTCTTTTGTTTTTTTTTACGTAGATATATATTTCTATATTAATTAAAAATTATAGCTATATTATATTTATATTGGTTACAAAATTTCTACTGCATGCAAGATATTTTTATAGCTTAAAATCATTCCATTCGATATCCTACACACCTACAGTGATTCCAGAATTTTCTACTACGTGCCAAATGATTTGGATTCATTAACCTTATTACGGTATACGATATTCTTCACGTGTAGAGTGATTTGTTTTTTTACGTAGATATATATTTCTATATTAATTAAAATTATAGCTATATTATATTTGTATTGGTTACAAAATTTCTACTGCACGCAAGATATTTTTATAGCTTAAAATCACTCCATTCGATATCCTACACACCTACAGTGATTCCAGAATTTTCTACTACGTGCCAAATGATTTGGATTCATTAACCTTATTGCGGTATACGATATTCTTCACATGTAGAGTGATTACAAGGTTTCCGACTACATGTTATCTAATATAAAGTGCTTAAAATCATCCCAAGAATCGATATCCTACACACCTACAGTGATTCCAGAATTTTCTGCTACGTGCCATATGATTTGGATTCATTAACCTTATTACTGTATACGACATTCTTCGCGTGTAAAGTGATTACAAGGTTTCCTACTGCATGTTATCTAATATAAGTGCTTAAAATCATTCCAAGATTCGATATCCTACACACTTACAGTGATTACAGGGCTTTCTACTGCATGTCTGTGATTTCAATTTTTAAAGTTACTACTACCGGCAATATAACATCTATTAGTTGAAAATTACAGCTAGGCACTACAGATTTGTTTTTCTCGTTGTACACTGGCGACTAACAAGCTAAGCATTAATAAAGAGGCAAGAAATAACCCCGACATTCTGTTTTGGCCGTTACATTACGCGGAATAGTCTAAAAAGGTCTTTGCTACATACTTGCAAAGCAAGGAGCTACATTTTAGTTAAAAGAGGCAAGGCCAAGTACCAAGGAAATTAGCGATACTCATTTGAAGAGCGACTAAATATTTTAGGAGGCCTCTATATTCGCTAGCTAACGATTCGATTTTTAGAGCATAAAGTAATTCGGGGAGAGAGTTGAGAGTTTTCTAAAATTGCTAATAGATTCTATAAAACCATAGAAGGTTTTAATTTAGTGGCGAGCGATATTTCAAATTCGCCTGGTACCATGACACAAATCTTCTAATTTTTTGAAAAATTTTACTCAGCTATTGAGAGTTTGAAGATAATTGTGGGCAATAGTCATATTTGCTCGGTACAATAGCTAACATTTTCTATACTTTTGACAAGTTGTCTAAACTTGCTAATAAATTCTAGTGAACCATTGAAGGTTTTAGTTAATGGTGAACAATATTTTCTATTGGCTGATGGACTTTATAAATCTTTGTAAATTTTGATAAACAATCGAAAGCTATAACCTAATAGTGAACAATATTTTCTATTGGCTGATGGATTTTATACATCTTTGTAAATTTGGATAAATAATCGAAAGCTATAACCTAGTAGTGAACAATATTTTCTATTGGCTGATGGACTTTATAAATCTTTGTAAATTTTGATAAATAATCGAAAGCTATAACCTAATAGTGAACAATATTTTCGATTGGCTGATGGACTTTATACATCTTTGTAAATTTTGATTAATAATCGAAAGCTATAACTTAAGGTGAACAATACTTTCTATTTGCTGAAGGGTTTTCTACATTTAAATAACTTTTGACAAACAATCGTACGCCTTAACTTAATTGAGGCCGTTTACTCGGTAAGACATCTACAAGATATTCAAAGTATTTTTTTTTTTTTTAAAAGGCTTTACTAAACAATTTAGATCTCTAGTCTGACGGAGAGAAATACTCACAATCATTAACAAATTCTCGATAGTTTCAATAAATTTCGATAAACAGGTTGGACTTTTAACTAATAGTCAACCATATTCTTGACATTTGGGCTATTGGCTTGGCGCGATCATCAAGAGGGTGTCCCTATTCCATACGTGAGGGAGCTTCAACATCTTTCTTTACCGACACTGGGGTATACACCCGTTAAAGGACTTGCCGAAGCTCTAACAAAAAGAGGTGGACATATTTCTGCTATTTCTGCTTTGAGTTTTACTCGCCACACGAGTTAACAGAACCTCAACACGGAGGGTCAATCTTAATTGAATTTTCAACAAAAGGGCTAGGAGTACGTAAGCTCGTTCTACTTGTAGGTTTTTCTTAACTACGTGTGTTGATAAAAGTCTAACACCATATATTGATATTATGGTCGAATCTTAACGGAGAGATTAGAGATAAATATTTTCAACTTAAATCTGGACGTGGTTAATTTGATCGGGTCTTCGTTGAGACGAAGGATTAGACAGATTCCCAGTATTGCGGTCTTTGGCTTTTGTGTATGGAAGGGCGTTAAACTAAGAATTGGAAATCAATAACACGATTAAACATTGACTCAAGGGTGAATGGAATATTTCTTTTTGAGGAGGGTAATGCCACATATAAACGAGAAGTTAGCACGATTTATTTAGGTTGCCGCAACATATTGTTAAAATTTTCTTGATTGGCTAGTCAATGATTAACCTTTTCAACTAGGCGGGCGAGGAATATTTAAGGAGTCCTTTCCTTTTTGCCGTTTACTATACCCGATATATTCGCTATATTTCCGTCTATACCAATATATACCAATAAGTTAGAATTTGTTGATATTAGCGAACAACGACCTGGGAAACACGAAGTATTCTTCTTTTCCCCTTCTTTTCCGCGTTGGGTATCAACGAGGGGAAGACACACACACTTTCCACGTTGGTGAACCACGGTTTGACTTTGGGAACTTTTTCAAGATCTCGTATTCATTTTTTTTCTTGTATTTCGTATACAGCTTTTGAATTTCCCGCGTTCAATCGGCAACTAGCTAACGTGCAGTAAGTAAGTAAACAGGCTGAAGAAACCGAGCGTGATGGCAGAAGAACAGCTGGATAAAATTCTGCAGAAGCTCGAAGAGTTGAGCGATAGATTCAACACCCAATCAAATACTATAGTAGAAATCAGCAACGAGGTAAAGGCTCTAAAGGGGCAGCATACTTCCTTCAAGGAAGACCTAAGTACACTATAGAGGCAGACGGCCGATTTTTCAGTCCTTAGCGGAACTGCATTTGTTAATAAGGTAATGGATGATACGGAGGGTCACCCCAATGTCAAGTCCGCCAACAAAGCAGCTAATATTCCACCGCCTAATGGTCAATCTACGCCGTCGTCTTCGAAATTCCCAAGAGAAAGCCCCAATAGCCCCGAGACTACCCTAGTTGAGACAAATCAGCCTGCGGGTATTTGTTCTAACCCAGTTGGGTCCCAGCCCGTAGGTGGGACACCTTCTACATTATCTAATCGATCACATTACCCAGCAAATGATAAGTACATAAGGAAACCGATGCTCTCGCCAACAGAATATGACGGGAAAACTCCTTGGAACTACTACGAATTGCATTTTGATGCAGTTGCGGAAACAAATGGCTGGGACGACGTAACAAAAGCTCTGTATTTAGCTGCCTCTTTACGTGGTATGGCGCTAGGATTCTATGAGACGTTAGGTCAGGAGGCAAGGAGAGCATATACCAAAGCGAGGAACGCGCTCTCTATCCAATTCGGAGCTGAATATAAGCAGTCGTTGAGTCACGTCCAACTCAGCGCCAGAGTGCAGAAGAATGGGGAGAGTTTTTCAGAATTTGCCACTGATCATTTACGGCTGACTAGGCTGAAGTTCGCGTATTGCCCAGAAGACGCAAGGGACCAGATCGCTTTGGAACATTTTCTAGATGGAATTTTTAATTTAGATGTCCAGGAAAGAGTTCGGGATTTCAATCCACCTACTCTGCAAGAAGCAGTACAAACGGCTTTCCGGATTGAAGCCAATCATCGAGCTACGAGGGCTACGAGACGGAATATAAGGATCGCTGTCACGTCGAGTAATGACAGAACTCCACCACGAGAACCTCCGGACTTTAGAGGAGAGTCAGTGGGGGAACACTCAGCACGGAAGATGCCGGGAAACGCCAGCGAGCTAACGTGAAGGAGCCGCCGCTAGCTCAACAAAATCAAACAGCTCCTACATCCGCAACCAACACCTCTCCTAGAACCAATCTGCTAGCCCGAAACGTCCAGGGAGCTATCCGCCGATGCGACTTTCGACGAGGGTTCGGTTTCATCGTGCTTGATGAGACTCAAGCAGATGCCTTCTTCCATTTCACGAATTTTCAAGACGCGATTATAAACCCAAAGGACGCACTAATTCCCGGAAAGAGAGTAGAATTCGACCTGATGGAAGGGCGCCCTACCAACCGAGCGATTAATATCCGTCCGGTAAGAATCGGGCCGGGAGGAAAGATAGTAGGAACTCCTGAAACAGGTCTGTCATTACGCAGCACGCCCCAGTCAAACTCGCAACAATCCCAAACACAGCGGCTATGCGGGAATGGAGAGAATAATGAGAATAACACTCCATACAGCTCACCAGAGGCTTTAAACGTGGGTCAGCTGATCTCAGGGAGCAGAGACCAGCAAATTTCTCGAACGCTCCATGTACAGTCCGCAAGCATGTCAGCACTCGAACAAGTACCAACTGTCCATTAAAAACCATCCTCCTAGAGCTAACAAACCTTACCACAATAGCCGAATGTACTCCAACTACTAATACACAAATTAACAGTACACTAAACATCATACCAAACACCAGAACGCTTCCTACTCATCCACCGCTCACCTGCTCCTCAAACACGAAGACACCGGCCAATCACTCAACCACCCACCTTCCGCAACCCACTAACACATTAAAAAACCCCCCTATTTCCTCTAACACATTAACGACGCCTCCTCGTCCCACTGACCCACTAATAATCCGCCGTCCACACCCTACTAATACACTAATCTCCCGTCCACTTCCCGTTAACTCACTAACAAACCACAACCACCCACTAACACCCTAACGAATCGTTCTCTTCCCATTAACACATTAACAAGCCACCCGCTTCCCAAGGACACATTAGCTATCCACAACACTCTGCCTTCTATCGCCTTAACCGACAGTAGACCAATCCCTAACCCAGCGCCAATATCCAGAAACAACACAGAGACACGGGACACGACGGGGTCACTAACTTCGAGGCTACCAGCTCCACCTATCATCACTGTTAGCCAAGGTATGATATGTAATACCATTAAAATAAAAGGGAAAATTGAAGGAATTGTCTGCCACATGATCGTGAATACTGGAGCGACGCATTCTATTCTCCACAGAAGAATACTGGGCCGTTTGCAATATCCTTATAGTCTCAACCCATCTTTAACGCGGATTCGAAATGTCACTGGAGGAAGCAGCATTGTGGACGGCGTCATTGAGTAGCCATAAATAATTTTACCACAACACACACTTTCTACGTAGCTGATGTCTTTGACGACTGCATCATCGGGATGGATTTTCTTGCAGGCAACAAATGTTCAATCGACTTGGAAAAGCACACTATTAAGATAGCCCAAGAACTCGTTCCGATAATCGAAGAAGAGGGCACTGACAGTTTTGCTAGAACAATACAAGATTGAACAATACCACCTGATTCATCCTGCTTCGTAGCACTTTTCAACCCGCTAGTGGGTGAACAGAAAACCGTATTGATATCTCCAAAGAATATCCCATCTTCTCTCTGGATGGAACCAGCAGTCGGCCAGTCCAACGAGGAAAATCTGATAGTCCGTGTGACAAACTTAACAGATAACCCAGTCAAACTCAAGGCTAATACCTCTCTAGCTGATGTTGAAGAGGCTGCAGACATTGTCAGTTCGTCCAAGGAAGTAACACCTAATTTCAATGGTTTGCCACCTGAATTATACCTATTGCTGGAACTCACAACTGTACACCTTGATAATCAACAAAATATAATACTGGAAGAGCTACTCATGTAACACCAAGACGTCTTCGCGAGAACCAAAGCTGATCTCGGCCGAACCACAATAATGCGGCATCAGATCGACGTAGGCGACAGTAAACCAATCAAACAGCCCCCGAGGCGGCTTCCGCTAGCCAAGCGTCAGGAGGCGGAAAATCTAGTATACGAGATGAAAACCCAAGGCGTTATCAATTCATCAAGTAGCCCTTGGACTTCTCCAGTCGTGCTGGTGAAGAAAAGGGATGGCTCGACTAGATTTTGCGTCGACTACAGGCGGCTAAACGAGGTCACCAAAAAGGATTCCTATCCGCTGCCACGTATTGATCTAACTTTCGATGCACTCGCCGGTTCAACTTGGTTTTCGACATTAGACTTACAGTCGGGCTACTGGCAAGTAGAAGTGGAAGAAGAAAACCGGGAGAAGACCGCTTTCACTACAGGCAGTGGATTGTGGGAGTTTTCAGTTAAGCCATTTGGACTAACCAATGCCCCTGCAACCTTTCAGAGGCTCATGGAAATCGTCCTCCAAGGAATTCCACCTCAGGCGTGCCTAGTATATTTGGACGATGTTATCGTACATAGCCCTACGTTCGAACAAATGGTAGAAAATCTCCGCCTTGTCTTAGCCCGATTAAGAGTAGCAAATCTAAAAGTTTCACCGAAGAAGTGTCAGTCGTGTCAGATAGAGGTTCTTGGGACACGTCATCAGTGACTCTGGATTATCAAAGGACCCCGACAAAATGAATGCTGTTAAGAGTTGGCCCAAACCGCAAACACGAAGAGATATACAGTCATTCCACGGGTTGTGTGCTTACTATAGGCGGTTTGTAAAAAATTTCTTAGCTATTGCGAAGCCACTAACAGAGCTCACGGAGAAAGGTCGAAAGTTTATCTGGTCAGATGCTTGTCAAGAAGCGTTCGAAGAATTGAAAGACCGCTTAACCACTGCGCCCATACTCACTCAACCAGACGAAAATTTACCTTTTATCTTGGACACAGACGCCAGTCAACACGCTTGGGGAGCTATTCTTTCGCAAGTTAAGGACGGGATGGAACACGTGGTGGAATACCACAGCAAGACATTCAGTCGCCCGGAGCGAAACTACTGTGTTACAAGGAAAGAGCTGGTTGCAATAGTCAAAGCGTGCTCACATTTTCAGCCCTACTTACTGGGAAAAAAGTTCACAATTCGAACAGACCATGCATCCTTGAGATGGTTGATGAACTTTCGGTGTCCTGAGGGACAGGTAGCAAGATAGATAGAACGCATGCAGGCCTATGATTTTGAAATTGTGCACCGTCCAGGTAAGAGTCACAGCAATGCAGATGCAATGTCTCGCCGTCCTTGTTGCACGACTGATTGTCACTATTGTCAACGGCTCGAAGAGAAAGACACCATCATAATTGGCCTAGTCACCACCCAAGAAGATATAGTTCAGAAGCAGGAGGACGACCTCACCTTACGATGTATTCGGAGTTGGCTGACTACGGGTCAGCGCCCAGACAAAGATAGCATCAAAGACCTGAGCCCTGAAATTAAATCGTATTGGTCAATGTGGTCTCTTCTGAAACTAGAGAATAGCATCGCCGTTCGAACAATCAGTCAAGGGTCAGAAACTATTAACCAAATCCTGGTCCCGAAATCTCTTCGAAAACTTGTTCTCCAACAGGTACACGATTGTCTAAGCGGCGGACACTTCGGCGTTGATAAGACGTTAGGTAAACTTCGACAGAAGTATTATTGGATTGGTAGTTGTACGGATGAAAAAGACTGGTGTGCTGCATGTCTACAATGTCAAGCACGGAAAGGGCCGCGGCCAAGACGGAGAGCTCCTCTCCAAGTATGTAACATTGGCGCACCTTTCGAGAGAATTGCTGTCGACATATTGGGACCACTTCCAAGGACAGATAAAGGTAACCGCTACTTAGTAGTCTGTATGGACTACTTCACCAAGTGGCCCGAAGCAATTCCCGTTCCAGATCAGACAGCCGAAACTGTATCAGACGCCCTCATCGCAGCCGTATTCAGCCGACATGGAGCCCCACTACAGCTCCATTCAGATCAAGGCAGAAATTTCGAGAGTGCTGTTTTCCAAGAAGTATTGCAGAAGTTCGGGATAGAGAAAACGCGCGCAACAGCTTTACACCCACAGTCAGATGGTTTAGTCGAAAGATTTAACCGAACAATCCTGGACTATCTGGCGAAATTTTTAAATTCACACCAAAGAGAATGGGACCAGTATGTGCCTTACCTACTGTTATCGTATCGCGCAAGTGTACAGGATAGCACTAAACAAACCCCGGCTAAACTCCTTTTTGGTCGAGAACTTCGTTTGCCACTGGAGATGGTCTTGGGAAGTCCACCCACCGAAGTTATGTCGATTAGCGAGTACCTGGACAATCTGACCACGACACTGAACACGATTCACGAGAATAATCGAGCGATGCTGAACACCGCAAGCCGGCGAATGAAGACGTACTATGACTTGCGGACGAAGAAACCCTGCTTTCAAGTAGGTCAACTTGTGTGGTTATATTTCCCAAGACGCGTAATTGGGCGGTGCCCAAAACTGCAGTGCGACTGGGATGGGCCATACAAGATCACGGAGGCTGTAACCGAAGTGGTGTTCAGGATAAAAAAGTGTCACGGTGGGAAGATGCGAACTGTCCACGTCGACAGACTGGCCCCATACCGCGAAAGAAACAACCTCTCCATATAACGACTAATACGCCTTCTTGGTAGCCCTAAGAAGGCATCCAGCCAGCTTAACTGGTAACTACAGGATACCAAGGTGCCGCTTAGGACCTACCCAACCTAGCGGGCGGTATACCTCTTGTAAATTAGTCTACTTTTTCACACCCCCTCGCTTGAAAATGAGTCAAAAACCCCTCCCACATGGTACCCTACGTAGGCCGCGTTGCCGTAGGAATTCCACATGAAAGACAGACTGCCTTCGAAATTTTAATCCCTGCTGGGGACTTGGAGTCACACCCTCGAACGAATGTCGATCTGCGGTCAGAGAGTGATGCCCCGTGCGGGAGAGGTCCTGCAATCAGTTGGTTAGGTTACTGGTTGCAGAGACTTCTCCGACTGGTCTTAGTATTGGGAACGGAGGCGTACTTGTGGACCAGATTTTTTGGGTTGCTGGGCTGCGGGTGCGCCTTTGGTTTTCGATACCGAGACCGATATCGAGCCCTGACCAAGGATCGGCGTGACGTCGGGGATGTGCTTCTGATTCGCCATGCACATATTAAGTCCGACAAAGTCTTAAGGGCGTCTCTTCATTATTTCCATAATACGTCGTGGCTAAACAAAACTTAACAGGACACCGATCCGAGCAGAACCCATCTCTACCTTAAATGAGTAGATGAATTTTGCTTGACCGTCTATAGCTCTAACCCCTTCTGGGTTATCTTTCAGTAGGCGCCTTAACTTTCCTATCTTTCATCATTATTTCCATAATACGTCGGAGCTGAATAAAATTTAAAAGGACACGATCCTAGTAGAACCCATCTCTACCTTAAATGAGTAGATGAATTTTGCTTGACCGTCTATAGCTCTAACCCCTTCTGGGTTATCTTTCAGTAGGCGTTTTAACTTTCCCATCGTTTCTTCATTATTTCCATAATACGTCGGAGCTGAATAAAATTTAAAAGGACACGATCCTGGTAGAACCCATCTCTACCTTAAATGGGTAGATGAATCTCACACTAACTCCTTCTGAGTTAGCCTTCGTTAGAAGGTTTTTCCGATCCTACCCCTCCTTCATGATCTTCATGATCCGTGGCGCCCGACGCCAGCTCGTTGTGGGTGCGGTCCCCCTGCGTAGAGTGACCATTTTGGTCTCCGTAGAGCCTTGAGCTCTCGAGAGGCTGCCCTTTTACTCTCGTCAGGACGGTATCTCTGCATTGACACGGGTTTGAGTGTACAGTACCAAAGTTCTCTTCGTGTACATGTCGTGCTTCTCCGGTTGCTTTTCCCGCCGCAATAGAAAGCGATGAACCAGCTTGGACGGAGCTACAAGCTTGTGAGGGGGGGGGGGGGGGGGGGGTAGTGTAACAAGATTACTTACCAACATCTTAATTAGAGAACTTGAAAAATGTTGACACTTAAATTATGCAGGAAGTATTTCGCAAAAGCTAGATTTGTCTTCACTCAAATAAAAACAAAAAGAAAGAAAAGCTGTCATCACTTTGGAGTAAATTTTCGTTTATTTACATACGTCGAGAAAATAAAACAGACGAGACAACGAAACCGACATACAATGTGACAGCTTCTCTGTCTAAAGAAAGGCACTGAACCATAGCGAAATCAGAAACCCCGTCCTTACAGTTCCGCGCGATACCTACTTCATCCCAAATAAATTTCTCAAGTCAACTACACCCGGGGCGTACACGCTGCAGTCCCTTCACGTTAGATTCCTAATCACTGGAAGTAGTAGCACGCTCCGACGTGCGCATTGGCTCCTCCAAGCTTTGCGATCGCGACGCGCCGCAGAAGCAGAATGAATATTCGTCACCTCGCAAGCAAGAGTAGGAGCGAGATAGCTTAAGGTTTGAAATGAACTCCGTCACAAGAAATACAAAAATAAACACGAATCACGGGAATGTCAAAACTCAAGTCGACATCATACCATCTGACAGACTCCCTGTCAGAAGATAGACCTCGAACCATAGCAGAATCTTAAACCCAAAGTAAAAACTCATTTCCATTCCAACTCCTAGCTGTCACCGCAATTCATTAGCTCTAGCCCGATGCCGGGACCACCACAGTCTATGTTAAAAAAGGGTGAACCGACACGTAGCAGCGCGAAGACGAACCATTCTGCTGAAATTGTGCTTAGACATAAAATCGTGATAATATCGAAATAAACTATTTTCGACATCTCTCGCTTAGGAAGTTAATATTGCCACCCAAGAAGGTCAATAATTTTAAAATGATCTATTTTGACTAGAAAATCAATATTGCTCACCCAAAAGTAAGGTAAATAAGGGGATTTCAATAAGTTCGAAAGTAAGCTACGTTGACATAACATGCAATAGAAATGAATTCCTCTAACCTAAAAGTGTAAACAAGCAAACAGCGATAACATGTAGTGGAAATTGATTCATCCAAAGACGTAAGGTAGAAATGTTGGCATGTATTAAATGAATTGGAGAGCCAATGAAATGTAAACATGGACTAAAATTGAAAGTAGAAATTTCGACATGTAGGAAAAAGAATTCTGAAGTCACTAAATCTAAACATGTACTAAAAAATTGAAGTAGAAATTTTGGCATGTAGTAAATGAATCTGGGAGTCAATAAAAGGTAAACAAGTACTAAAACTGAAGGTAGAAATTTCGACATGTAATAAAGAGAATTTTGAAGTCACTAAACCTAAACACGTATTAAAAAATTAAGGTAGAAAATTGGCATGTATTAAATGAATTTGAGAGCCAATAAAATGTAAACATGGACTAAAATTGAGAGTAGAAATTTCGACATGTAGTAAAAAGAATTTTGAAGTCACTAAACCTAAACATGTATTAAAAAATTAAGGTAGAAATTTTGGCATGTATTAAATGAATTTGAGAGCCAATAAAATGTAAACATGGACTAAAATTGAGAGTAGACATTTCGACATGTAGTAAAAAGAATTTTGAAGTCACTAAATCTAAACATGTATTAAAAAATTGAAGTAGAAATTTTGGCCTGTATTAAATGAATTTGAGAATCAATAAAATGTAAACATGTATTAAAAATGAAGGTAGACATTTTGAGGTGTAATAGAAAGGATTTGAAAGTCATAACAAATAACTTGCACATGTAAAATTTGTAAAAGAAGAAAGAAAAAATAGTAATAGGGTAGGTCACGTAGGCCCCGCCAAAAAGGAAGGGGAGAGAGTTTTGGTCAGCCAAGAGCTCTTGACTTGTCTTTTTGTTGTTCTTGCTGTTCAAAAAAGTTGGTTTTCTGCTCTTTAAAATAAAAAGGAATAGTTTTGTTAAAAAAGAAAAAATAAATAGATTCTTAACTACAAACACAAATACAAAAGTATTTCATTGAGATTTATTAGATCACAGTCAGGGAAGTGCTGTTCTTTGGTTAAATCCCCGAAATAAAGGTAATCTCAAATATGAAGGCAGCGAGTAAAACGCTGGGATCTTCTCTGACCCAACTAGCGACCGCTCGGCCAGGGGGTCAGATAGCGGAGTCCAACCTGAAGGAAGTAGGCAACTATTGCGGCAGCAGAACACGGTTTAAATATTGCCGTTAACAGTGAACGGCAACGAGGAGAATTCGTCCAAAGCATCACATTTAAGGCTCAACCGAAACAAGGTAAACCTATTTAGTTTATAATCGTCGGGAACATAGAAGGAGAAAGAAAAAATATAACAATATTATTAGAAAAATATGTATGGCTTGGTTTTATGACTACGTTAATTCTTATCCGTTTTATAGTTGAAGCTTGCGTGTGTCTAATGTTGGTGATAAGTGTGTCTCACGAAGTTGGAGGTGATCTTTTGATTTATTGTATTGGGTATGGTATGTCAGTTGTCCTGGCTGACGTGCCCTTGTACTCTTCCTTCCTTCTGTGTCGAGGATGAAGATGATGAAGATACGTCACGCGTCCTTGGTGATGATTTCTATAAGTCTTCCTTCTTGGAATCGTGTCGTTGATGCAGGGATGTAGCCTCGCTAAATTCCCTCGTTGGAGCACTAAGGCACTCTAAACTTATATAATATTTCCTCTAAGTACCCTGTATAAAGGTTACCCGGGTTTCTTTTTTTTCAAGTATTATTCGTTATGTTTTCTTTTATATAAAAAAGAATTATTTTTATTTATTTTAGTTTAAATTTCTTTTGCTACCATCAATGTAATATAATAGTTAGGGGAATATTCTATAAAAATTTTGTTTATTTGAATTAATTAATGTTATTTATTTTTTTTAACACTGATTTAATTTTTGAGGTAGGTACACCGCTGCCACGAGAAATGTTAGATTGTTGCGGCCGATCTCTCGTGCTTACTTGAAGAAGAGATCGGAGAGGGAGTTATGATATTAATTATGGCGATTAATTATACTCGATACTGATTTTAGTGAGAAATAAAATTAACTTTATTGAAACTGTACTTGGTTCTAACAAAATTTTTTTGAAGTATTACACAATTAGTTGATTTCAACGCAATTTTTTTGGTTTTTTGTTTTTTACACAATTTTAGGGTTTTAACCCAATTTTTACAATATTTACACAATTTTTGTTTTTCACACAATTTTTGAATATTTACACTATTTTTGGATTTCAACACAATAATAATTATTTTTTTTAATTTGAGGCAAACTTAGTTACCACAATTATTCGTAGACACAAAAATAAAGGAAGAATTTCGCGTGTTATCTCGCCGGCGGGTTGAAAAAGCACTCCCCGAGGTTTGGTGATCTTGCACCCAGGTACCCACGATCGCTTTAAAACTCTTTTTTCATGTTTATTGTTTTCTCACGACGTTGGAATAACGTACGTGAGAAAATGCAAAAGTTTTTTGATGCGAGCTGTATGCATCAATGCAAAACTGTAATCCGATATGCACTTGTGCGCCCGTCTTGAAATATTAATTTTAAGAGGGCGCGAATAATTGTGATAATTGTACATACAATTAGATTGGATTAAGTAAGTAATGACGTATTTACAGCTTACATACGAAAAAAAAGTAAGAAGACACTGTATGTAGGTAAGTGTGCATACCGTGTGAGTGGAATATGTGTCCGATAACAAAATGCAATTTATGCTAAATTGCATTTTCTTATAATATGGGAATGCATTTCTAAATGCGTTTTAAATTTTGAATGACATTTAAAAATGAAATAATTTTTCATTTTCAGGGTCAATTAATGGTGCATCAATATATCGTATTGGACGATATATTGATGTATCGGTATTATGGTTGTGATTCGGGGCATTGGGCACCTGAGTCACAACAACCTTACTGTGTCCTGAATGTCTACTACACGGTTTGCGACGTACGTTTTCCAGCGTGATGGATGTTCCCTTATCCATTGTAACACGATCATTGCATCTGTCCATGCGAATATGGGTACATCTTGTAGTTGCATGTCCAATACTGTAGTTTTGATCAACCTTGCTAGAATGAGTGCTCCATTTAGCTCCAATCGAGGTATTGTGGTAGTGTTCGTGGGCGCTACTCTATTTTTTGCAGCGAGTAAAGTTGAGCTTATATGTCCATCTTCTTCTTCAACTCTTAAATACAAAACAGCCGCATAAACCCTTGCCGTAGCGTCACAAAATCCATGTAATTGCATGCGTGTATGGGTCGAGTATTGAATCCATGTTGGGATTTTCACAAATTGCAGTTGCTCTAAGTCTTTCTTGAAGGATACCCATTGAGTGTGAATAGTGTCTGGGATTGATGAATCCCATGAGGAACCTGTAATCCACAGTGTTTGCATTAACATCTTGGCAATGATGATGATGGGTGCAAGCCAGCCAAGAGGGTCATACAATGATGCAACCTCTGATAATGTAGTTCGTTTAGTTATTGAGGTAGGTGTAAGTCTTGGTGTAACCGTTAATGAGAAATAATCATGTGCGAGATGCCAACGTATTCCCAATGTTTTAATTGCTCCATCCTCCGAAAATGTTAATGCACCTTTGACTTCGCGATGATCTATTGGTATATCCTCCAGTAGTTTTGGCTCGTTGCTGGACCATTTCCTTAAATTGAACCCGCCAGCCTTCATCATGTACAGGATTTCTACTTGAAGTCGCTTAGCCTCAGTGATATTGTCGGCTCCAGTTAACAAGTCGTCAACATAGAAGTCGGTGTACTTGGCCCTCGAAGCTAATGGCCAGTTAGTGCTCTCATCCTCTGCTAATTGTTGAAGTACGCGAACCGCAATGTACGGAGCCGATGAAGTTCCAAATGTGACTGTCTTGAGTTTGTAATCTTGAATTTGCATAGTGATGGGACGTTGCCAAATGATTCTTTGGTATGTGCGTTGATCTGGATACACATAAACCATCCTGTACATCTTCTCAATGTCTGCATTCATTACAATTTTGTACTTCCTCCAATTTAGCAGAGTTGCAAATAATTTTGGCTGTAACCTGGGCCCCTTTAATAGATGATCGTTGAGTGATTTTCCATTTGTTGTTTTGGAAGAGGCGTCAAACACAACTCTTAATTTCATTGTAGTGCTTTCCTTGAAGACTGCGTGATGCGGAATATAGTAGTGCGGCTCCGTGTCATCAGGAGGAGTGACTTCCTCCATCTGGTCAAGCTCTATGTATTCATTTAGTTGACTTGGTAGTTTCCATTATTTAAACGTTGATGTGTAGTTTGAAATATTTTCTGACACTCTTCTTTCTCCTGAGTGAGAATAGTTTGTGTTGGGAGCTCCTCTAATTCCCAAAATCGCCTAAGTTGTGCATCTATATCGACATCAGTGATAGTGGTTGTGCAAATTGTTTCTCCTTCCTTGCTTGTATTGGTAGCAGATCCTAGTAGGACCCAGCCGAAAGTTGTGTTTATTGTTATTGGTGATGTGTCTGATCCTCATCTAATGCCTTCTTGAATTATTTTTGCATACAATCTTGCTCCTAGTAGAGCATCTATTTTACCGGGTTTCCAGTACGTGGGATCTGCAAGCTGTAGTCCATTTAGATGTTGGTAATCCCTTCGAGTGAGTACTCTTGTTGGTAGACAATTTGTGATACCCTTCAAAACTAGAAAATCTTCTTCTAATGTAGTAGGATTGGATCCGCACGATCTCAATTGTAGTCTTGTCTGTTGATGTGAGACGGCAGCAGGACTAGTGTTTAAGTCCGTTATTGCCACTGATGTTGAGATGCGGGTGGCACCTAACTTCTTGCAGGCTGCCTCAGTTATGGACGAAGATTGAGAGCCACTATCTATATGGCAACGTAATAAAGTAGGCTGACCAAACTTACTTTTTGCCATTACTAAAGCTGAGATAGTAATGCATGCTGATTTTCTCTGGCCACAAATGTGTGGGTAGTGTTTAACCCATCAGCGCAGTCGGCTGCTTGAATCCCTGTAGGCCGATTGTTAACCTGATTGCAGTCTGCATGGTGTGTTTGAATTTGTGTTGTATTGGACTGTTGCAGTCGTGAGTCCTCATACGGACGGCTCTTGAATTTCTCTGAGGTTTCTACAGGTTGTTTCACATTGTGATTGTCATGTAATGTGGAGTGATGCCTTTGATTACACTTGAAGCATTTATATTTGCTAGTACACGCATGTACAAGGTGATTTTTTGATAAGCAGTTAATACAAAGGTTTTTGAATCATCTGGGTTTAATTCACCCAATGATTCATTGAGTGACAAATCAACAGCACTATAATCCTCCCAAATTTTTTTTAAATCGGCAATTCTAGATTCGTAAAACCCTTGAGTACGTTTAGGTAGTGCAGTTTTTTTTGCATTTTGAATGAATTTGTCTAGTCTGCTTCTTAATACCTTTTCCCTTGTAACCAGTTCTTGTAACGATGACATATTGCTGTTAACCATTTACGTCAATAGCGGAAAATTAAATGCATGTGCCCACCTTAACTTGGTCCCCCTTTTATTTGTTAGTACTAACAGTAGATTCACCGATAACCAGTTTTTAACAAAAAATGAATACGCTGCACACTCCTGGATGGAACCACCAAAAAATGTTTTAGGATGGTGTGCGTGTAGAGGAATTAGAACAATAGAGTGTCAGTTTATATTCATTTTTTATTAAAAGTATCCTACTTAATGCTAACAAGAAATTTGACAATCAAAAATCCAAATAATTCAATATATAATGATGATAATTCTACTTTAATTCAACTATATTTAAAATAATAGCTTCATTTGAATGTCGCGCAACACTGATTTAATTTATTTTAATAAATGCCAAGCAAACTATATTTAATCTTTATTCAATTCAGACACGGTATAATTATTATGACTTCAATTTAAATTCAACAAAAAAAAGGAAGCTGCAAAATTCTCTACAACCTACTTTAATTATAACAGATCTGCAAAATTACAAAATGAACAATAATGAATCTGCCGCTTGATAACAGGATTTTATAGAAATTTCATGTAAAATTGCGCTGCGTATAAGCATATAGCGATTTTGTTGTCAATTCTTAATCCACTTATCTTACAATTTCTATGAACTAATAAATTTTATTTTATTTATATATATATTTTCTAATTTATTGTTCCAAAACTGAGACAAAACTAAAAAATTAAAACACAAAATTGCATATAAAACTGCAATTTCCCAACTTGGGCATTTAGCAATTTTTTTTCACAATTTGCACCAAAAGATTTTACCACTGAATTTTTATTTTATTTTTTTGCACTTAAACGATCCTTTTTCACAGTGGAACTACTTGTTTCTGCTTTGCTGGTTGAAAAAAACTGAGAGAGCGATGCCTTGTTTCTAGCCCTTTTTATAGACCATTGGCTGCCATTTTTTATCACAAAATATATCCATAATAGCAATTTCTCACTAGATTTCATTAAAATTTAGATACGATTATTTTCCATTTGTTCAATAGAATGTTTCTCATTATTCAGCATCTTTATCTTAAATTTTTTAATGCAATTTTTCATTTAATTTTTAATTTTTCAATATTTCCCATAACATGGCGCATAATGCATAATGCAACGTCGTTGAATTTCTCGCGAAAAAGTACCCCGACGTGATGTGTCAAATGTCGGGAAAATATAAAGTTTGACAGTTCGCGGATTGTGAGTTGCGAGCGCCGCCGGTGTGTTTTTTAATTCATTTTATTGCGTTTCTGTCTTTAGTTACCAGGTAAGTTTGTTTCTTAAAATGTAATTGTGTTCTGTGAGCAATTTGTGTGTGTGCAAATTGTGAATATTAACATAATTTCTAAAAAATTTCGAGAGCTGTCACAGGTGAATGTTATTCATTAATTTCACCTGTAATGGCTGTAATTATGAACCAGAGGTGTTATCATTATGTTCTTTGGCTACCCTGGATGTATTGTAATTGTTTTAATTGTGCGAAAACAACAAATTTCTTCGCAAATCACTGATTTGATTCGCCTGTATTGTTGTTGTTAGTTCGCCAAGAAAATTGTTTGCATGGAAACTTAAACGAATTTCATGTGGTGTGTGGTTTTCAAATTCAATGTTTTGTATATATCTATGTTTTATTTAAGGTGAACTTCATTTAATTATAATTCTTTTTATTTCATATATAATTTCAATAGCTCATTGTACCTGAAGAGGTCCAAGATACCCAGGTGAATATGGTCTCAATTCAATTTGTTTTTTTTTACAATTTTAATCGTTTTTTTTTTCAGGGGCATAATTGATCAATAGATGTCCTCAGAGCGCGTACCTGAAAGAGATCTCCTGTGAGCAGCTATTCTCCATTGATATAATAGCTGGGGGAATGGTTGAGGTGTATGCCACACCCCTCGAAAGCGCTACCAAGCTTTTGCTTGAGGGCATCGGGGTGGAGGGTAGACACCTTGTGCCGTTCACACTCAGGGAAAAACCCACGAAGGTCGTTTTTTCGCGGGTCCCTATCCGAGCGAGCCATGAAGACCTCCTAAATTTTTTAGGGAGATTTGGGAAGGTTCATGGCAACGTTCGTGCCATTTCCATAAAAATTAGGGACGAGGGTCTCGGGCGGGGTATTTTCGGTACCAGCCGGGAAGCGTCCACTACCTTGAATAAGGGATGTATGCTTCCATCAGGCTTCTACCTGAGCATATCCGGCTCGAGATACTGGATAGACGTGGGCAGCCAGTGGCTAAAGTGCCTGAAGTTTTCGAAGAGGCAAAAGAAATTACGGCTGTAAACGGCGCCACGTCGGCATGTGAAAACACGGCTACTTACGAGGAATCGAGTAGCCAGGTAAGCAAGAAAATGAAGACGAGGAGGAGGAAGACGAAGATGGACCGGGCGATGCTGGCTCCTACAGAGCCAGCAAAGCCAGTCGCTCCAAAACGGCCCCACTCGGAGGAGGACGATACTGGAGCTCGCGGTTCGAAGGTTGTTGTGAGAGAGGCGGAAGCATCTCTCGAACGGCTTTCGGACTGTGATATGACCGGGTTCAGTGGCTACGAGTCGTGTGGTAGCACCATTTCGACTGGTAGCCAATTTGAAGTCTCGAAGGTTATGGAAACCCTTCCTAGGGCGAAAATTCGCAGTATTCTTGGCCAGCTCCAGTACAAGAAGAATTCAGGTAAAATCTATAGTATTGTTGTACGGGAGCTGGAAAGGCCAGAGTTGTTACTTCCTCAGCTTCTTCTCCTACAATAGGAGTCGAAGAAAAAGGGGAAGTACAACGATGCAGCTCGCTGTGAGCGTCTCCATAGGAAGGTGGAGGAGTTGATCCAGGAGCATCACTTGGCCGAGTATCCTCGTCCGTAGACGTCGTACCATCATCGTTTGAGCTTCTTATATCATTGAATGTGTAAGATAGGCGCTCTTAAAACCGGGGGTTTAAGTGCACATACAAGGCTACACAGCACTATCGAACATGTCAAAATGTTCGATATAGACATTACACTTCTGCAGGAGACGAATTTTACTGAAGACACGTATACACAACTTGAGCGCTATGCTTATTTACACACTGGCTATGCAATGTTTGCCACATCTGCGCCTCGCCGAGGCTCAGGGGTGGCAATCATTGTATCCAACAAATTTACACTATCGTCTCCTGTCTATACAGATATCTTCCCAGGCTTCGCATCTTCCTTGAACTTTGTCATCCAAGACAAACATATCAAGGTAGTAAACATTTACCTTCCTCATGACCAGGACATTACAAGACAAGTTCTTGATAGTGTTGAGTCCTGTCTGGTGAATTTTAGTGGCGAAACTGTCCTCGGAGGTGATTTCAACTGCACTCTGAATCCCTCAATGGATCGGCACTCTGGAGTTGAGTTCAACTCTGTCAATGCTACTCGATTGAGGAATTTTGTCGGTGTTTTCAGACTCGTGGATATCTATCGTTGGATGCATCCTACGACTAGATCATACACGAGGGTCTCGCGAAATATCCATGGAAGTCTCGCAGGCTCCAGAATTGATAGACTTTACGTCTCACCTGGAATACTATTAGAACATTTCGTTGGTACCCATGAAGTGTGTTCGGTTAGCGATCATCTTCTTGTAGTGCCGACCAGCACTCTAGTTGCAAGAAGAACTGCATACTGGATACTCAACAACTATTTTTTGACTTCCGAGCAGTTCATCAATGAGTTTATTGAATTCTGGCACGATTGGGAAGAGAGCAAAATCTAACTTTCCTTTTCTTAGTCAATGGTGGGATGTTGGAAAGCTCCAAATTCGATCTTTTATTGAGACGAGTTTCAATCGAAGTGGCTATCAAGCGTCTAGCTTGTCAGCCGAGGTCTCTCGGGTGGCAGCTCTTCTCCCAACTCAAGCCGGAGTTGATTCTTTATTTCAATAGAATAAAGGAACGCTTGGCAACACAGACTTACAAGCATAGCTTGGAGTTTGTGCTGCGCAGCCAATCGCGCTGGCTGAGGGAAGGCGATTCTGCAACCGAGTACTTCTTTCAGGCGACTAGACGACGTACTACTTCTTGTGAGGTCGACTCGATAATTGATAAATCTGGACAAGTCCTCAACGGACAACAGATATCACAATATATTCGAGACTACTACAGAATTCTTTCGTCTGAATCGACGTTGACAACATCCTCGACCACTCATGAATTTCTTGAGAATATTCCCACTTTCTCTGAAGACAGTACGGAGCTCCTGGATACAGTAATCACATTGGAGGATATGATTGCTGCGACAAAGGATCTAAGGCGACACACTTCACCTGGTTAAGATGGCTTGACTCCAGAATTCTTCATACTTCTTAGAGATTTATTAATTCCTGACCTTTTGAAGTCTTCAATTCGGCGGTTGAGACACATTCAGACTTTTCTTCTAGTTGGAGGAGGTCTGTTATGCGATTGGTTCCAAAGAAGGGAGATTTGCAGAGGATGGGGAACAGGAGGCCAGTAACCCTATGCAATGTAGACTACAAAATCGTCTGCAAAGGGTTAGGGGCGATACTCCACTCACTGATTGCTTCGGTAATACACCCGGAATAGTCCTATTGTGTACCTCGTCGTAGTATCTACGACAACATTGCGGTAGCCAAGGATTTGTTTACCTACCATGAACAGACAGGTGCACAAATTGAGGCATTTGGGTTTTCGCCAGGTGGCTCGATATCGTCTGGAAACTGTATAGAGATTCAGCGATTTTGATTAAGCATCAAGGACAAGTTCTGGTTCCTATCTCGTTTCATTGAGGTATCAGGCAGGGCTGTCCATTGTCAGGTACGCTTTATGATCTTTCGTTGGAGCCGCTACTGGTGAATCTTCGTCGAATGCTCGGACAGTATTCAGTTCGTTTACCGTATACCAATGTGAGGGCTCTTATGTTGGCGTATGCGGATGATCTGTCTATTTTCGTAACAGGATCTGAAGCTTTTCCGGTCGCTCGTGCTGTTTTTGAACAGTTCGAACGTATAGCGGGCGCTGAAATCAACCTTAGTAAGAGTCAAGGCTTGTAGTGTGGAAGGTAGAGAGATCGTACAGATAACCCACTGAACATCCAATGGACTAATACTTGCCTGAAGTATTTAGGTGTGTATATCGGACGCGAGAGTAAGTCAAAATATACCCGCATCGCTCTTCAAAAACTCTCTAGAGCTGTAAACTAATAGCGTAGTCGACTGTTTCCATTATCCTTAATAGGAAGGAAGTCGTGATAAACTATTTGATTACCTCGTCCATCGTTCGTCTGCCAAAGTCTGAGACGTTTAATGAAGGCTTCGTAGGTCTTGTTTAAGCAAGACGATGGGTTGCTGAAAGCACGCTCTGTCTGCCAGTCAATATAGGTGGATTAGGTCTCACTAACTTGGTTATGAAATCAAGGTGTCTCCAAGTGCGTGCATTCCAAAGAGTGTTTTGCCAGAGAGACAGCTTGATTTCTCAACTGTGGGTGAATGTACTGGGATGGATCTGCATAGGGGAGTATTACTACCTGCTCTCTGTTCGACCACCCTATCCTCGTGACTGGCCACAGGGTCTAATCTCAACGATTCAGACCTGGGGCAAAATCAGGCCAGCATTTCACCTTAAGTGGAATGCTCTACGGTACACGCAATTTGCGTCAATTCCAATCAGGTTTAAACCTGAATTAACAGATTCAGTGGTCAGTAATGCTCGAGGTTTTGAAGCTGACACGCATACACTGACAGTTCTCGGAGATATTATTGATATCTCTGGAAATTGTCGAATAAACACTAACACTTCACGACTACACGACCTACCTGCTTCTGCGCGGGAGAGATTTCGCCAACTTGGGACCAGTGACCCTGCCACTAAGTTGGAAAATGCTTTCGTTCTGAGCAGACCACCTCACACACCTTTCAGCACACTTACAACCCGTGTGCTCCGTGACGTGCTTATGTCAATAAGACCTCCGGAGTATACAGGATACAACAGATGGCGAACACACCTCGGGGTGAATATGGGCGAGATGAGAGGCATAACTTGCACAGTAGTCTACAGTTATCCTTCTAATTACAAAGATGCTGATGTAGCATTCAAATTGCTGCATCACAGTCTCGTGCATCCTAATCAGTTGTCACATATTGACCGGCAGGCTCAGAGCATTTGTGCAGTTTGTGCTGGTGAAGGCACCCTGTTTCACAGGTTTGTCACTTTTTCGTCTTTGCAAGGTCTAATGGATCTCGTGCGCGATATGTGTCAGTTGATCCAGCCGAATTTCGGCATTACTAGGACATCGTTTCTATGGGGACCAAAAGCCTGTAGTCGAGTGAATTGTTTGATTAGCTTTGTGTTGACACTGGCCAAATCTACAATTCACCTGTACTACTAGAGTCGAAGATGGGAATCAGAACACTGACCCACAACACCACGCACAAGCACTGAGGCGCCACTTCGTTGACAGATTGAAGATACTTTTACGTCTCGAAAATCTGGCAACGAACGCAGACGCATTCAACTGCACATGGCAACCACTATCGTCGGTGCAGGACGGCGCTCTTGTTTTTAGCAGGCCACAGCATATGCAACACTAGTCCACGGGGCTTCTCCTCGCTTAGGAATCGTTGCAAGTGCTGTGGGAAAGTGTTATGTTAGTATAGTTAGAGTGAATGGTCAGGACGTGAAGTCCAAACTGTCAGCATGAGCTGACAGATCACTCGATGACAGCGATTGCACAGGGCGGCACGCTAGTACCTCGGCTAAGGGTGGCGGAGAGTGTGGGGGGGTCCACGAAATACCTGCCGCTAGTCATCACCCATAAACAAAAAAATTTTCGTGCCTTCATACAAAAAAAGAGCCGGCACACACTCGGTCCTGAAGGGACCCTTACGTCACTTACCTATATACTGGTGGAAGGCGTAGGTGTTATACCTCCCTTTGCCTTGCCCCATCCTCCCTTTGACTTGGGGGGCACTATTTCCAAGTCCCTTCAAATCGGGCTGCGTTGTTTTGTCCCCTTTTTTGTTTTTTGTTTTTTTTTTCTTTTTCTCCTTTCTTTTCTTGCCAATTCTCTCAATAGACAGATGGATTAGGCTCCCACTTCAGAAATGGACGCGCTTTTCTAGAATTGTACAAGCTCGTGCTATTTGACCAATTTCAGAGTTTTGATAATGGAAATGTTACCTGTACAAGCTCGTGCACGAGCACGCTGAAAGTTCTTCGTCAGGGTGAAGATGGAAGGGCTCCTCTGAGCGCTGATGATTCCAGAATTCGTTTGCCAAATTCCACAATTGAAATCACCACCAAGATGGTCGTCACGTCACCCCGTGGTACGAACAAAATTCGTTGCGGACTATCCACTACGATGAGTGCGCGGGCGCGTAAGCTCAAATAAAAATTGAATATTGTGATTTCTTACGTTAAATCCCGGACATAGATTTTTCTTGCAAACGAACGAACTAACACCCTTTTTCTTTCTCGTGAAGACTGTTGCTTCTCTATTCCTTGATCACGAATGAACATTCTCGACAAAAATGTGACAGGAAGCAAGCTCTTTTTATTCCCTTGTCAAAAACTGAAAAGTAAAAGGAAACGCTCTTCCTGTCGATTTGGGTGCGTTCGGTTGTCGGTTTCCACTCAGGCCGGCGTACATGCTGCAGCACTCTTAATGTAGCATATTGCGATATGCCATACGCTACGACCATAACAGGGCAGAGTGGTCTGCACCACCCGTGGTTCAGACGACTCTGAAAAATGGTCGACTGAGCTAGCCGGTCTTAAACATAGGCCTCATCACTGCGGGCGCTCAATGTGTGTCACGACTCACGACCCAATGCTTTCCTCATCACTCGCACTCTACTTCCGATGACGCGTCGAGGACACCTCCCTGAAGTCTCGTCAGTCTTCGATCAGACTTCGACATCCTTCTCCGTGTGGGAAGTCAAAGGTACATCGACAAGCTGGTAACCTAAAGAATCCAGCCGGTCGATGCCTCTCTGCCCTCCTTCACCGAGATGCTGAGGAAGCTTTGCGATCAGCAGCCTAAACAACTGCTCACCAGGATTTCCCGGCGCAATATCTCACCCTAATCTCAGACTGGCGATTGTTCAAGGGTGTGTCTCCAAGGCGTCGTCGAAGTAGTGACATGTTGACAGCCGAATATGGGAATGGATTCCAACAGGTATATCACCCACCATTGACGGGGCAATAGGAGGGCTTCGCGATATCCTATAGTTTACCAGTGAAGCTGGCTGGATGGCTTTTTAGGGCTACCAGGAATAACGACAATAGGTATAGGCGACGTTTTCATAATGATGATCACTGCTTGATGTCTTTGGCGTGATAGACACCCAACAGGTTTCCTCGCAGATCCTCAAGCTCGTATAGTGAGCTTCCTTTCTTGGCCCTGACACGACATTTCACAAATTTCCGTCCCAGTTTAGCACTAGTCTGCTGTTGGAAATTGCTTTGAGCAAAATTTCGTCTAAATACCTCCTGACCCACTTTGAAATCGACCGGTTTCGCCCTGAGATTGTAGGCTCTTGAACCCTGCTCGAATGCGTGTTGTAAGTTTTCCTGCACTTTCGCACGGATCAATCTCATTTTATCGTCAGCATCTACTCTCAATGGCTCACTAAGAGTTCCAAGGCTCCTCAAGATGGAATATAAGCTGCCATGTTCAATCATTTGTTGACCGAAGAGTGTTCGATAAGGAGAGAAACCAGTAGCTTGATGGAAAGAGCTCCTGAGGGAACTAGCTACTTGGCTTAGTTGCTCATCCCATCTGGTGTGTTCCTTCTTGATATATGCTCTAATCCCCGACAATAGAGACCTATTTACTCGCTCTGAGGCGTTTGCTTGTGGCGAGTAGACTGCCGTTCGCAAGTGCTTCACCCCATACTTATCCAGTAATCTGGTGAACTGAGTCGAGCAAAACTGGACTCCATTGTCAGAGACGAACACTTCAGGAACTCCGAACACGTGGAACACTTCGGTCTCAATGAACTGGCACACATTGAGTGTAGACGCTTTTCTCATAAGTTTGAAAACAGGAAATTTTGAGAAGTGGTCAAGAACTATTAAGATGCAGACGTTTCCTTTTACTGACCGAGGATAGGGACCTAGAAAATCAATGTACAGCTTTTGTTATGGTCTTTCTATCACAGACTGGACTCTCATAGGTGGTCGTAAAATAGTATTAGGAGCTTTCGTTTCCTTACACACGTCACAGGCGCCTACGTAGTTTCTGACATCAACTGTCATTCGTGGCCAGTACAGATGTTTTCGCAGACGTTCCAGGGTTTCCCTATACCTCCGTGTGAAGCCAGTGGCGGATCATGAGCCCTTGAAATGACGTCGTTGACAAGCCCTCGTGGAGTCCAAAGCTTCCAAGCTTCTTCCTCCTGAATAGGATCGCCTGTTCTCGGAACAGTCCGGATATAAACGAAGTCATCCCTGACGCAAAGATCTGGTAGTTTGCCAGAAGTCGTTTTAACTTTATGCCTCAGTTCCTCATATTCCAACGAGTTGAAATATGGCGAACTAAGGTCAACTTCCGGGCCAGGATCTTCGTTTGTATTCAAGCTGTCACAATGAATGCGTGACAGCGCATCAGGGACGACGTTCAGGCTTCCTTTCCTGTGCTCAATAGTGAAGTCGAAGCCTTGAAGCTTCAAACTCCACCGTGCAAGTCCACCGCTGAGGTCCTTTTGAGACATCAGCCATTTCAAGCTCGCATGATCCGTCACTATCCTAAACGGCATAAGTTCTATGAAGGGCCGGAACTTCTGCACGCTCAAGAGTGCAGCTAAACATTCTTGCTCTGTGACTGTGTAATTTCTCTGTGCTGAGTTCAACTTTTTCGAGACGTAGGCTATTGGCTTCTCGTGGCCATCGTCATCTAGTTGAAGCAGCACTCCTCCAATACCTTGTTGGCTCGCATCGCACTGGATCGCGAACGGTTTGGTGAAGTCTGGACTCACTATCAACGGAGCAGAAGTAAGTTTTTGTTTTAAAATATCAAGAGACGTTTGGGCTTCAGGTGTCCAGTTGAACTGACTCGGATTTTTCAAAGTGTCTGTGATGGAGGCAGTTAAATCAGCATAGTTCGGGATGAACCGTCTATACCATCCCGCCATACCTAGTAGGCGTCGGGCTTGCCGAACAGTTTTAGGTGACGGATAGTCAACTATAGCTGAAATTTTGTCAGGATCAGTTCTCATACCTCCCTTTCCTACAATGAATCCCAAGTATTTAGTCTCCTTGATACAAAACTTACTCTTCTCGACGTTGATAGTAAGGCCAGCTTTCCTCGAACAATCCGTTACACGGGCTAGCAGCGTGAGATGAGTATCGAAGTCTGAAGACAGAATTAATAAATCGTCTAAATAGACGAGAACGTTCTCACGAAGATCGAAAGGAATGACTTTATCCATGAGGCGGCACATAGTCTGTGGAGCGTTGCATAGGCCGAATGGCATCACTGTGTACTGATAGAGAGGATGACCAGGTACTGTGAAAGCGGTCTTCTCTCTGGAATCAGCGTCCAGTGGGATCTGCCAGAATGCGTCTTTCAGGTCCAGGCTCGTTATGTAGTTTGCCGGAGGAAGTCGACTCAGGAGTGCGTCTATCTGCGGTAGCGGATAGGCGTCCTTCTTCGTAACCGAGTTGACCTTCCTGGCGTCAAAACAAAGCCGGACCTTTCCAGGCTTCCTTACCAGAACGACTGGAGAGCTCCAAGGACTCTGGCTCTCCTCTATCACACCCAGTGATAGCATTCGCTCTAATTCAGCATCCATTAAACTTCGTACTGCCGGCGAAATCGGATAAAAGCGCTGTTTTATCGGGGCGGCGTCATTCGTTTCAATCTTGTGAGTGACCAATGATGTTTTCCCAAGACCTAAAGAGGCGAAAGAGGGGAAAAGCTGTTTTGTGGCTTCTAAGCGTTGCTGATCGAAACTAGAAAGGACGTGGCAGTCGGTGTCAGAGGTAGCTATCCCACTTGGATTCACTTCTGCAACTATACCCAGGACATCTGGAGCCAACCCAAATAGACGCCAGAAGTCTATTCCCAGATATAATGCCTGTGTGAGCCCAGGAACCACGTAAAAACGCACGTTATGGGTCTTACCACGGAAAGTGACGTGCAAGTTCGCATGACCATGAACAGTCGTCATGGCACCATTCGCTACTTGGACCTGTGTCCGATACCTCTTCCATTCGACCTCTGCTTCCGCAAGCTTCTCTAGAGCTCCCCGGCCTAGAATACTGACAGTGGCACCACTATCAAGTAATCCATTCTCAGTCCGCCCGAGCAGCTTTACTTCGGCGTACGGTCGAATGTCATCTGGCATCGACACGTAAATCTGTGCCAGGTTTTTCTTTCTTTCTTCATTCGTCGACAGTATTCCCGCCAACGAACAGTTGATCGTTTCTTTTTCGGTCGCATATCCCGGTCAGCAAACATTATTTCAGCTAACTCCGCCACTGAGGAGAAGGTTCGGCCTCTTGCTGCGTTATATCTCCGCAGACGCGTATGATACGGCGTCAGCGGATATAAAACTGGCTCACGCCCACTCGTCATATCAGAGCTGGGTGGCCGTTTCCACACAGAAATGACAGGAGGCCAAACCTCCTGCTCAGTAACCTTGTCAGCTACATGTGCTATAGGTGTCAACGGGACATCGAAGATTAAAGACTCTTCTAGGGAAGTGTCTAGCAATGTCATGGGCTCCCCAGAAGTGGAAATGGGAGCTTCAAGGTCTGCGGAGAAATCTATTAAGTTCTCCGCCTCTATCGGTGCAATATTCGTACTATCAGATGTTGTACTGATATCACCAGAATCACGGAGTGATATCAGCGGGCATATCAGGGAGTTATCGCTAGTGTCTGCTAATGGAGCGGACCTTCCCCCTTGTTCAAGGCTTGAACTGGAGGGTTCGTTACAGCTGCTGCTTGCGACGTTGACGCTGGTCGGAAAAAGGTGTTGGTATTCCCGACCCGTCTCTCGTTTTTCTGTCTGCAATAGCGGCAATCAGACTTGAAGACGTTCTTGCGTCCGCATCCATAGCAGAACACAACTTGTCTCTCTTGTCTACAATCTTGATAAAAGTGACCGGACTGATCACAGTTCCAGCATACTATAGGGTGTTTGGTCGAAATACTAGATATATCCCCTAGGCTGTTGTCATTGCCTGTCGCTAATGCCAGTTCAGGATCTAGAGTTGGAAAATTGTCAACTTCGTGCACTCGTTGGTTCCGGTGAAAGTTCCACCTACCAGCTGTTGCGATACGCGTCTGCGTAGCTTGAATACGCGTAACAAGCGATCTCAGCTGTCCTATCGTATCAGTAGGATGTAGACATATTTTTTCTTGAATCTCCGGCAAGAGATTCGATTTGACAATTTCCAGAGACTCTTGATCTGGCATGGAATTTTGTAGCTGATCGCGCAGTAACCCCAAATGGTGGTGATACATTGCGAACAGTTCACCAGGCTTTTGCTTTCGAGACATAAGCTGGAGTCTAGTTTTTAAATCATCTTTAGGTGTCCCCCATTCCGTATACAATCCCATCTTGATGACGTCCCAAGTTGGGAACGGGTTTTGACGTAAGACTGACCAATACCAGTCCTTTGCTGGTCCTGTCAATAGCGTAAGCATATTTCTGACGAGTAATCCAAAATCCCCTTCAAGAGCGGAGTGCGTGAGCGCTTCTACTCTGAAGATAAACTCATCGACGGAGAGGTCCGAGTTATTCCCGTTATAGGTCAGGTTCCATCTCCTGATCGGACTGCCTGATCGTCGGTATCCTACATTTGTAGGAATACGCATAGGTTGTGGAGGGGGTTGTGGTGGTTGAGGAGGCATGAAGTTTTGTCTGGGCTGGTTCATAGGTTGGCCAAAAGGTTGACCAAAAGGTGGTGATGGTCTCCTAAATGATTGTCTTCCCCTGTTAGGGAAATCATTTGACGGCCTCTGGTTACTTCTTGAGGAAGGAGGTCTTGCAAAATCTACTGGCGGCATTATTGCTGCCATTTGCTTCCTGATACTGTCGCCTAATTCAGACCGCAAAACATTTAAACCAAGTTGGAGACCTCGGTTTATTAGGTCTTCCATTCTGGTGCTCAGGTCTGCCATCAGCGCATCCGTAGCAGCTGAGGTGTTGTGTTCTCGAGCTGTGCGCTGCTGGACCCTCACATCGGGGACTTGGATTTGTAAAAGTCTTTGAATGCAAGTCAGGCATTCCTGGGGACAATGATCGTCGGTTGGAGAGTGGCAAGTCCAATTTCGGTAAGTCAAAAGTTGGTACCGAGTCACGCCTTGTGGACTTCACGGGCTTCGCCTTTTTCGGTTTCTTTGGGATAGCCCCTTGGTACTCTGTATAGTCTTGTTCTGTGAGGCTATGTCGGCAGTTTGGGCAATTAAAGTGGTCCCCTATCCAATGTTGTAAGCATGCTTGGTGGAAGATGTGTCCGCATACAGTTAGGACAGGCTTCCGCTCAACTGACCAGCTCCCATCTCTTCAGATGGAGCACGGTTCTGGCAGCGTTGTTGCCCCCGTTGTCGTCGGAGGTGGTCTTCTCATTGTAGCCATTGTATAATCTTTCAGTCGTTAGTCAAGGCGGCTACAGTTTCAAAAACTTTCTCAAGTAGTTCAAAGGAAATGCAGAGGAAGAAAAAAAATTTGAAGGTCCGAAGAAGATATCCAAATCTTCAATGAGCAAGCTAACCGAAATGACGACTTGCAAAAAAATCAAATGTTCGGACAAGTTAGCAACCTTTCCAATACAGATCAGGATGACAGACAGATCAATTTGAAGTCTCAAAAATTTTCCAAGAGTTCAAGCAAAAAGTTCAAAAATCAACATAATCTGGAGAAAATCCCAGCCGTAGCTACTAAAGTTCTAAGTATATCTAAAAAGACAACGAAATGTCAACCTTGGTAGTACTTTACTCTCAGAATTCAATATTTGTACTACCACTGTCATACAGTCAAAAGGTGTAGATGCTAATCTGTATCTGAGAAACTACCAGAAATTTCAGCTCAGACGTTAAGGAAAATCAACAAGGAAAAAAATTCATAACATTTCTCCCTCACTGGCTCCTGGGGGGGAGCTAACTGTCCCGTAAGGCAGCAGGTCGTTCTCCCTCTTCCAAAGTCAGAAACGAAATACAGGCAAGTGACGTGAGTGTGTGCATGAAAAATATGTGGAGTTCCCACAGAAATCGGGGAAGAGTCAGGTTGGGGAAGCTAGAGACTGAAAATGATACTAGAGATTCTTCAGCCAGGCAGTTAGCAGTACGCCAACTCCTGATTGCTGAAGGTCTCCAGCATCACTTACATCCTCCAACAACTCCTTCCTTCCTATTCACCTGATCTTCATGTCCAGCTAACCTTCCAACTGGGCAGAGTTATGAATCTGGTCGACTAATTGGCTGAAAGCCAAAAAGTCGTCTCACAGATTCACAACTCTGTCCAGCCAGTCGGCCAACAGAGACATGTCTCCGTGAGAGCTCACACAAAAAAAAATTTTGTGAGGCCACCTACCATTTCCATGGCAGAAGGCCAGCGGGAAAGATCATTCCAAAAAACTTTCAAAAAATTCAGAAAAATACAAATGTTCAGACTCGAGGCTTGACCAAAGTCCAACCTAGAGTCGAACTTCAATTCAAAAACTTCCAAACACATTACTTTACTTTAATCATTACAACAAAATCAAAATATCAAAAGCTTTACTTTAATTTACTTTAACCAATTTTCAAAAATCAAACTTAAACTCTTAAAACGTTACGTTACTTTACAGAAAAAAATTTTTTACAACAAAACCAATTAGACTCAAGTCCACATATAACTTCCACTGGATGTGAGACTTGAGGTCAATCAACTAGCAGACACCAGATGATCGTCTCTCTCTAAGTCTCAGTCCCCAGTAAAATTTATATTTAGACAACTGAAGTCTAACTGAGGTGGCCCCACGTTGGGCGCCATTTTTGTTATGATAGTATAGTTAGAGTGAATGGTCAGGACGTGAAGTCCAAACTGTCAGTATGAGCTGACAGATCACTCGATGACAGCGATTGCACAGGGCGGCACGCTAGCACCTCGGCTAAGGGTGGCGGAGAGTGTGGGGGGGTCCACGAAATACCTGCCGCTAGTCATCACCCATAAACAAAAAAATTTTCGTGCCTTCATACAAAAAAAGAGCCGGCACACACTCGGTCCTGAAGGGACCCTTACGTCACTTACCTATATACAGGTGGAAGGCGTAAGTGTTATACCTCCCTTTGCCTTGCCCCATCCTCCCTTTGACTTGGGGGGCACTATTTCCAAGTCCCATCAAATCGGGCTGCGTTGTTTTGTCCCCTTTTTGTTTTTTGTTTTTTTTTTCTTTTTCTCCTTTCTTTTCTTGCCAATTCTCTCAATAGACAGATGGATTAGGCTCTCACCTCAGAAATGGACGCGCTTTTCTAGAATTGTACAAGCTCGTGCTATTTGACCAATTGCAGAGTTTTGATAATGGAAATGTTACCTGTACAAGCTCGTGCACGAGCACGCTGAAAGTTCTTCGTCAGGGTGAAGATGGAAGGGCTCCTCTGAGCGCTGATGATTCCAGAATTCGTTTGCCAAATTCCACAATTGAAATCACCACCAAGATGGTCGTCACGTCACCCCGTGGTACGAACAAAATTTGTTGCGGACTATCCACTACGATGAGTGCGCGGGCGCGTAAGCTCAAATAAAAATTGAATATTGTGATTTCTTACGTTAAATCCCGGACGTAGATTTTTCTTGCAAACGAACGAACTAACACCCTTTTTCTTTCTCGTGAAGACTGTTGCTTCTCTATTCCTTGATCACGAATGAACATTCTCGACAAAAATGTGACAGGAAGCAAGCTCTTTTTATTCCCTTGTCAAAAACTGAAAAGTAAAAGGAAACGCTCTTCCTGTCGATTTGGGTGCGTTCGGTTGTCGGTTTCCTCTCAGGCCGGCGTACATGCTGCAGCACTCTTAATGTAGCATATTGCGATATGCCATACGCTACGACCATAACAAAAGACAAGTGCTCTGTTAGAGATGCTCAGCTGGAGGGATGATGAGGGCAGTTGGTAGAGGTCAATGACACTACAGGCTGCTCTCGCGGGACTCTATAAGGGTATCGGGTAAATTTTTTCGTTCGTTTGTTCAATTTCTCATTTTTAATTCGGTTTCGGTCTCGGTGCTAAATTGCGAAAAAAAATTGTTGAAAATTCGTTCGGTTTAGGTATTCATTATTAATTAGATTGTTTTGGACATTTTTAAGATCTTGGAACTGCCACTTACCCAATTGTCAAAATTGGGACAAGTAATAAATTTTTTTGTTTTCTCATATTTTAGGCATTTTTCCAAATTTTTGGTATCCGTTATATACAGTCTCTTTTGAGAATTTAATGTTTCATTTTTTTCTTCTCGTTTATTGTTAGTGTCTAATTTGATCTTGTTGTCCCTTTTGACCCATTTTGTGTTATTTTTTGATTAGTTATTGTCTGTCTTTTTTACATATTGTAGAGCCTTTTGCCAGCTAGAGCCAAAAATAAAAGAGATATGTTTACATAAAAAAAAAGGAAATTATTATTATTATTATTTTTCTGAAGAGAACGGACGTCAATTTGTGCTCCAAGGAATTTAAATTGTGTGTGTTATTTTTAAGAAAAACTACAAAAAATTTAAAAATAATTGTGCAAATTTTATGCATTTTGTGACATTTGGCAGTGCAATTTAAATTAATTTTGGTCGTTGCCATGGCAATGCCAAAAATGTAAAAAATTCTAGTTTGTTAAAGTGTAGTAAAGTTTTATAAAGTGAAAATAGTTATTTATATATATACAAATAATAGAAATTTTCATGAAAAAAAAAAAATAATAAAAACATTTACTGCCTCACTTAATATGAGTGAGTGCAGCGGTCCTGATTCTGGGGGAACTGATGATCCCCCCAAATCAAGAGGATGGAGGAAGAAGACTAGTAAAGCTTCTTCTTCCACTTTAAAGGAAAACACAAAAAGGGCCCAAAGAAAAGGCCAAGCAGAGCCCATCTGAAGAGGCCAGAAAGAGCCCAACTGAAGAGGCCAGAGAAAAAGCTCCGGAGAAGGTTGCAGCTGAGACAGCAGTTTTGTAAGGAAGAGCTTGTCAGGCGACAGATCTACCTACATCCACTTCTACCTGGGTATAGGTAGAACTGCATCCGACACCTCTTGTTAAAAAAAATTATGTCCGGGATATGCGTGAGTGGCTGCACAGCGAATATGCCGCTAGCGATCAGCCGGCTTGGGGGAGTCCTTGCCACCCACATCCCTTCAATGCTTGTCAAGCTGTGCATAACCGACAGAATAACTGACCAGACAGACGGACGGACAGAAAAAAAAGAAAAGAAAAGAACTTGCGAGTGACTGCAGACGGACAGATGGAACCTAAAAGCCTAGAACGGAGAAAATTTATTTTATGAAATGTTGCAAAGTAAAGAAGAACAGAAGACCTCAGCAATGCCGAAAAAGTGATTAACATCCGGAGACAGGTAAACGCAGAGATTGAGAGAGAGAGAGAGAGCGTGGACTCCCGATGATAATAGAGTCCTGACTGGACGTAGACGGGCCCATCGCCCCCATCCACCCTCGCTAAGACGTCGCAGTACAGAAGAATCTTAGCCCCATTGTACGTGGGTTTGTGTTTGTGTGCGCGCTCTACCCTGCCGCCATCATGCCAACAGGATTAGGATTTAGGTCGACATTGACCCCATGGTAGAGATCGTTAGCGAATTTGGCAGCTATCTAGAGTTGAATACCGCTCACCCAAGTCACTCTGCCCTTGGCATTACATCGATAATCTGAAACAAAAGAAATAACAAAAAAAAAACAAGGGAAAATAATAATAATAAGAAAAAAAAAACAAAAAAAAGATTGTTTAGGAAAATTTAAAAGGAAAGTGTGATCATATAACTTTAAGTTTATTCAGTTTTATCCTCTCAGTCATTACATACATAGTACCCTTTCTTTTCCTTTCTTTTTCTTGTTCTACAACTGTTATGCTAATCTAGTCATTAGGCCCTACTATCCCAGCGCAGAGACAAAAAAAAATAATAATAAAAAGAAATAATAAAAAAATATATATAAAAAAAGTAACATATGTATGTATATAACTAAGTACATATACAGAGGCTTAACCCTATCTGGTACTAGCAAGATGCACAAAAGATAGATATTTAAGCGAGCACTTACATATTCACAGGACTATACCTTGCCTGCTTCTTCAAAGTTCTGCCAAACGCCAACAGTGAGATGGGGAGATTGGAGGGTCCTATGGATCTTTGTTACGCTTCTTATACATTCATCAAATCATGAGATATACTATTCTTTCTTTCTTTCAGCTTTTCCAAATGAGAATATAAAAAAAAACTATGCACATCTGCACTATAACGCAGGTAAGTTATAATTATTGGGTTATCAAATTCACTACTCCTTCTTTCTTTCAGTTTTTCCAAATGAGAATAGAAAAAACTATGCACATCTGCACTATAACGCAGTCAAGTTACAATTATTGAGATAGCACATTCACTATTCTTTCTTTCTTTCAGTTTTCCCAAATGAGGATAAAAAAAAACTATGCACATCTGCACTATAACGCAGGTAAGTTATTAAGTTCACTCACGAATCCAGCTGACGTCGCTAGCTAAATAATATCATTATTTACAGTGATCAAAGTCACTTAAGAATCCTAATGACGGCATAGGTAATTTTCAGAAACTAATTTCTCTTATCTTTCCGTACTGATTAAATGCTATGGTATTTCTTCCAGGTGATTGAAGTCACTCAAGAATCCTACTGGCGTCGCAGGGACTTTTCAAAAACAAATTAATTTTCTGGATTTTTTCAGCACCAACTAATAATACAATAATTTCAGGTGATCAAAGTCACTAATGAATCCTACTGCAGTCGTAGGTAATTTTCAAAAACTAATTACTCTTATATTTCCGCACTAATTAAATATCATTATTTATAGGTGATCAAAGTCACTTAAGAATCCTACTGACGTCGCAGGTAATTTTCAAAAACTAATTTCTCTTATATTTCCGCACTGTTAAATGTCATTATTTACAGGTGATCAAAGTCGCAGGTAATTTTCAAAAACTAATTTCTCTTATATTTCCGCACTGTTAAATATCATTATTTACAGGTGATTAAAGTCACTTAAGAATCCTACTGACGCGCAGGTAATTTTTACACACTAATTTTCTGGATTTTTTTAGCACCAACTAATAATATCATAATTTCAGGTGATCAAAGTCACTTAAGAATCCTACTGACGTCGCAGGTAATTTTCAAAAACTAATTTCTCTTATATTTCTGCACTGTTTAATGTCATTATTTACAGGTGATCAAAGTCATTTAAGAATCCTACTGACGTCGCAGGTAATTTTCAAAAACTAATTTCTCTTATATTTCCGCACTAATTAAATATCATTATTTACAGGTGATCAAAGTCCCTTAAGAATTCTACCGACGTCGCAGGTAATTTTCAAAAACTAATTTCTATTATATTTCCGCACTGATTAAATGTCATTATTTACAGGTGATCAAAGTCCCTTAAGCATTCTACCGACGTCGCAGGTAATTTTCAAAAACTAATTTCTCTTATATTTCCGCACTAGTTAAATAACATTATTTACAGGTGATCAAAGTCACTAATGAATCCTACTGACATCGCAGGTAATTTTTTTACACACTAATTTTCTGGATTTTTCCAGCACCAACTAATATTCCCTGTCCGCGTTGAACCAAGTCCAAAAATAAAAAAAAAACAAAACCTCTCAAGAGCGCCGACACTAACTACCACGCGCAAGCAGCTGCCTAACACGTCGCTTGTTCAAAATCGACTGCCTCAACTCTCGCAGTCTGCCTACATTCCAGCCGTTCTGTCTTCTGTCCGACCTACAGGCGAGCGCTTTCGTCTCGCAAATCCCCAATGCTTGCCACAGCTGATGTACATTCGAGCTGAAATTTTCTAGGAATTTCGGGCGGACCTGCTGTAATGCATAGCGTGATGGTATTGCGTGATGCTTCACAGCTAGGCGAATTACCGTTGTGCCACTGGAATATCCATTGACTAACGGGGACGTTTACTTACAAAAATTATAATTTGTGCGCATTCTGCCCAAATTAGAATTTTTTCCTTTCTTCTGGAATTTTAGATATATATATATTTTTTTTTTCGGTTTCTTTTCAGGGTTTAATGAAAGATTCTAATTTGTGCGAGTTCTGCGCAAATTGAGATTTTTCTTCTTTTGAAAATAGTCTATTAGTTTTCTTTTCTTTGTATTTTGCAGGGTTTCAGGAATTTTGTAATATGGAGAAGTAGCATAGTGCTACTTCTCGAAAACATCTAAATTTCATCTTTTTCAGGAATTTTTTACTATGGAGAAGTAGCATAGGGCTACTTCTCGAGAATAACTAAGTTTTATCCCCTTTCTAGGTACCTCTGGGAGATCATGGGGGTTTCTCTACAGACGTAGAGCAGCCAAACAAAAAGTAGCGTAAGGGGGTATACGCTACAGTTGGTGCATCACCTCCAAAAGTGACTACCACAGCGGTAGTTTTAGTAGCAACTCTAGCAGCCACAGCAAAACCATCGACGACTTCATCCAGCTAAGGGAAAAACCCAAGCCTGGTGGAAGTCGTCAAGACAGGGTCAGCTGCAGCGCCAAAACCTACGGGTACAGCACCAGTAAGGCCACTACTTTCCTCAGTGAAACCAAAGGCCTTGCAGAAGAAGACACTAGCACCAGTAGCAACAGCAGTGAAGACAACGCAAGCTGTACGAGCCTCGACGTTAGTCTCAGGGATCTCGTATGCGCAAGTAAGTGGTAGTTCCAAGCAGGCTTCCACTATCGAAATTCAGAGCAGGGGCATCCAACCCCATTGGACGCAGGTAAGCCTCGGCCAAAGAGCAGTGCGGGTCTCCAGGGCTTCTTTGACGGGAGGTGGCAGGACGAGAGCTACGGGATGCAGCTTGAGCACATCAGAGGATGTCCGCAGACTGCATACCTGAAGGCAATCTTCCGTGTCATCTCCTGTGAACAGCTGTCCTCAATGGGAATTATAACTGGAGGAATGGTCGAGGTGTATACCACGACCCTCGAAAGCGCTAGCAAGCTCATGCTTGAGGGCATCGAGGTGGAGTGTAGACACCTCGTGCCGTTCCCGCTAGAAGAGAAGCCCACGAAGGTAATGTTTTCGCGGGTCCCTATGCGAGCCCAACATGAAGACCTGTCGAATTTCCTTGGGAGATTCGGGAAGGTCCATGGAAAGGTTCGCGCCATTCCCATTAAGATTGCGGACGAGGGTCTCGGGAGGGGTATCTTCGCTACTAGCCGGGAAGCGTCCATTAACTTGAACAAGGGATGTACGCATCCATCAGGCTTCTACCTGAGCATATCCGGCTCGAGGTACTGGATAGACGTGGGTACCGAAGCGAAATGCCATGCTTGCCATTTGGTAGGGCATTTTATTGCTGTCTGCGCCAGGAGAAGTGGGAGGACGGCTGATCAGAGGGCTCTTTCGAAGGAAACCATTGCTGCAGTAGTGGGTCCGGAGAAGGAGCCTTCGCCCGGCACTCAACCTGCTGTTTTGGAGCGGCCAGTGGCTAAAGTGCCTGAAGTTGTCCCAGAGGCAAAAAAAATTATGGCTGTAAACGCCGCCACGTCGGCACGTGAAAACACGGCTACTTCTGACGAGGAGACGATTAGCCTAGTAGGTAATAAAAGGAGGACGAGGAGGAGGAATAAGGTGGACCGTGCGATGCTGCCTCCTCCAGAGCCAGCAAAGCTAGTCGCGTCAAGCGGCCCCATTCGGAGGAGGACGATAGTGGAGCTCGTGGTTCATAGGTTGTTGTGAGGGACACGGAAGTGTCTCTCGAGCAGCTTTCGGACTGCGACATGACCGGCTTGAATAAGACTGGTCTTTCGAGCTTCGGAGTCGTGTGATAGCGTCATTTCGAATGGTAGCCAATTTGAAGTCTCGAAGGGTATGGAAAGCCTTTCTAATAAGAAGATTTACAGGATTCTAGGCCAGCTCCAGTACAAGAAGAATTCAGATAAAATCTGGAGTATTCTTGTTAAGGAGCTGGAAAGGCCAAAGTTGTTACTTCCTCAGCTTCAAATCCTACAGCAGGAGGCCAAGAAGAAGAGGAAGTACAATGATGTAGCTCGCTGTGAGCGTCTCCATAGAAAGGTGGAGGAGCTGATTCAGGAGCATCGCTTGGCCGATTCTCCTCGTCCGTCGACGTTGCACATTCATCGTTTGAGCTTTTCATCTCTTTGAATGTGCAAGGTAGCTTCTATCAACACCGTGGGTTTAAGTGCTCATACAAGATTACACAGCACTATCGAACTGCTTTGTACCTTCACAGACGGTGTACGTCCAAAACTTTTTGCAGAGTAGCGCAGTCGATCGATTTGCTGCCAAATGATCACCTAAGTTCATAAAAGCGACTATTGTAGAACGAATCGGGCGTGTTTCGTCTGCAGAACGATAAGGGTCTCCCAATCGGAATTTTCCATGCTCGGGATATAAAGTCTTGACCGAAGTTGTTGAGATCTCGGTAGCCCTAAGAAGGCATCGGGCAGTGGTGGGTGATAAACCTCTTTCATTGTGTTACTAACCCCTTCTGGGTTAGCCTTCATCTGAAGGATATTACTTTCCTGTCTTTCTTCAATTTTCTTCCAATTAGGGGTTTCCGAGCGGTGGTTGAAGTGGCTGAATTTTCAGTGGAGTGTAGTTTTTTTAGTGTATTATCTCTAAACTATCAACTTTAGATGGTCTCAGCCTTTGTTACTAACTCCTTGTGGGTTAGCCTTCAATTGAAGGGTCAAGCTTAGATGACGACGTCTATTGGTAGATCAGTCCTCCCTCGCCCAAGACGAACTGCGATCATGGCCGCAGATGAGATCTTATGTCTCAACAACCCAGGGTCTAGCGTATGCCCGGCTTGAGACTCTTGTAGTTCTTCCCCACGTTGGGCGCATTGTGGGTGAACCTATTTCCTTTTAGTGCATATCCTGACCTATGTCCCGTGTCAAAGCCCGCCTTGAGACTCTTAGCTCCGTGGGTTGTCCCCACGATGTAGCCTATTCCCCTTACGCTACCCTTTTCCTTCCCACCTCGTTCTTTTTCCTTTTTTCGGCTTCTCTACCTTCTGTAGAGAAACCACATAATTCTCCCAGGGTACCTGAAAAGGGGTGAGAAGTAGCCCTATGCTACTTCTCCAAACAAATAAAACAAAACCTAAAAAAGAAAAATAATAAGTCATTTTAAAAAGAGAAAAATCCCGATTCGTGCAGAACGCGCACAAATTGAAATCTTGCTTATAAACCAAGGAAAGGAAAAAAAAGGGAAGCAACATTCAAACTCTGAAAAGAAAAAAAAAACAACTCATTTCCAAAGAAAGAAAGATTTTAGTTTGTGCAGAAATCGCACAAATTATAATCTTACTTATAGCCTGAAGAGAAAACACGCAAAGAAGAAAAGAGCTAAAATTCATTTTTTTCAAACACGAAAGAATTCTAATTTGCGCAGAACTCGCGTAAACTACAATTTTTCGTGTGAATGACACTTCCCAGAAACGAAAAACGGTGATTCGCCTAGCTGTAATGCATCGTACGATACCACCATACAATGCATTACAGCAAGCCCTTCAAATATTCCGAGAAAAATGTGTGGTCACAGTCCACATTTCTCTGCTACCAAAGTATACAGGAAAACTAATACACACACACCCGCACTCTGGCAGCGACACGAAAATTTCGAACTAGAAGCAAGAGACGCGGACGATCGCACATATCACGCAGTGCGATTGCTAGCAACGATGCCGGTTTTGAACGAGACCGCTCGGTGGCTGTTTGTCTGCGGGTGGCATCGATATTCGGCGGACTTGTTGGTTGACGGTGGCGGGAAGTAGTTACTTGGTGATGAGTTTTTGAGCGAGTCGAGTCGGGATTAAAAATTAAAAGCGAGTTTTGGCGGTTAAGATTTTTTCTGTATTTCTTTTAATTTTTGGTTTTTTCTTTTGTTGTCTTTTGTTATCGCATGTCTAAATTCTGAAAGCTAGAAAAAAATAAAGAGAAAGAAAATGAAATGCACAACTGCTCAACTCCGAACTCCGCGCAATATATTGTCCACCCGGAGATGGAAGCGCCATTTACGAGAACGAGAGAGAAATAGAAAATGGAGGGGACTCATGGTCTTGGTGGAGTCCCAGCTTTGGAGATCATCGAGCCCAATCGCCCTCATCCTCCCTGGCCAAGCTTCCAAAGCAATAGTGAAGATATGCTCAGCCCCATTTTGCAGTAGGGGTGTGTGTGCGTGTTATATGGAGACTACATCGATGGGCCCGGCATCCATCTCTGGACGTGCTAGCCGACGTGTTCCACTAGGACTGCAAAAAAAAAACACAAAAGAATTGCCACAAAAAAATAGGTGCAGGATAGCAGTTTGAAAGTTCCGGCTTGATAAATGAGCACTAGCTGAAAAAGGAAATTATATCTGTATATTTTTTTTCTTGTTGGCAAGCAAGTTGAGGAAAAATCAAAAGGCCAGCGCTACCATACCAAATATAATCTTTATATAAGAACTTCAATATATGTATACATAACTAGAGTACATACAATAGTCTTTATATAAGAACTTCAATATATATATATATATATAACTAGAGTACATACGAAAAAAAAGGAAAAAATGAATAGATCTTTCAAATTATAATTATCATAAACTAAGTGAATCGAATTGCTTACTAAATGCTTAACTATTATTGCTTGTACACTATTTACTTGTCATAAAAAAAGGAAATATTCAAGTGTGATCATAGCACAACTATTGGTAAAAATTATGCAACAAGAAAAAAAACATTTATACATACATACTGATTTCTATCCGACTTACGTACTCTTATTGAAATCCCTAAGGGTACCCGTATACATATTTTGTAAAAAAAAAACTAAATTAAAATAACCATGCGTTCTACTTACATTAATTACAACATCTGGCTCTGGGAATGATAAGCACCTACTTTTTCTTTCTTTCCTTTTTGCTTGATTATGCTGTTCGATACCAAATTCAAAATTGTTGTAAGAATTTGTTGTTTATTTATTTTTTTCGAAGGCACTGCCTTATTATGACGCAGACGAAATCAAAACTTTTATTGCTTTAACTTTCATTTTTTTCTAATTACGGCTCCCTTTCCTTTTGTGTTGTTTCCGTTTTTTTCTTCTATCTTTTCATTTATTCATTTATATATTTTTAGTCGTCTATCTGTATATTTTTTTTTCCAAATAAAGAATTTCTTTTCCTAACGAGAACTATGAGCTAATTATTAAGAAGCTGCCAAGCCTTATTTTCCGACCTAGTGGCTATGTACATGTTCATTGGTTTCTTGTGGAATTCTTGTACACAATTTCCCACGTTTGCTACACTTTCTCGAATTATAATATAAGAACCAAGTTTCAACAATCAGCAAACCACTCTTGAGCAAAAAAAAACAAGGAAAATCTGCTCAACTACTTACTGCACATCATTTCCGAATAAAAAAAAATAGGAATACGGGCGCAGGAAAGCTCCTTATTCATGAACGTAAGGCCACGAGATCTCTTTCAAAAAAAAAAATGTTCACATCCTTTTATAGGTAAGAAAATTTACACATAAAAAAATAAAATTTTTCTTCGCTGGAACTTCCTTTTATTTTTCCAAGGAAAGTTCTTCCACACAAACCAAAAACAAAATTCAGATACACTGAGGAAATCTTCTACTTTCCATCTCAGGGATTATGGAGGATTCATGAGAATTCAAACCAATTATACGCTGGCGCACTAAATAAACCTTTTTATCTTACTTTCCAGGAAAACTGTTTAACCCTTTTGACAGGTAATACGCTTTTAAATTACACGCAGAACTCACTAAATTAAGCTTCCCTTTTTTTTTTCCTCTTTCCAGGAAAAATTTTCACCACCTTTGACAGGTAATACAATTATAAATTACACGCAGAACTCACTAAATTAAGCTTCTTATTATTTTTTTTCTCTTTCCAGGAAAAATTTTCACCACCTTTGACAGGTAATACAATTATACAATTTTTTTTCCAGGGAAAATTCTTGCCCACAACGCAAGCAAAACAAAAGTCACGTTCACTAATGAAATTTTCCACTTTTCATTCCAGAAGTTATCCACTTGCATTCCAGAAGTTATCCACTTGCATTCCGTAAAAATTCATGGAAACGCAACGCACTACTAACCGAACTTCCACTTGTAAGAAGAAAATCGCTCATTAGTCGCGAAAATTTTCGATCCCCGCGGTAACGTGTAAAATCGCGAAAATCCCTTCACGAAAAAGGTCTTGCGTCCAGCAGAAAGCGGACATACGTTCCAAAAAAAAATTTCAAAAGAAAACACAATAAGTATTTTACACAAAGCCGGTACTTGACACGTTCCTCTCGATTCGTCGCTGTGCATCACTTAAACCAGACTGTCCCGATTTCACCAGTCTTCCTACATCGTCGCCGTTCTACATTTCCAGCCACCAGCAGGCAAGCCTTCTTTTTCGTGTACGATTCAACTCGAATCCCACTGCTTGCCGGTGACGGTACTCTAGCTGGTGTGGATGCGGGTGTGTGTGTACTTTACAGCTGGGCCGTTTGTTACAGTTGCCGTTTGTTACTTGGAATTTTCAGTGACAAACGGTACATGGATGGAAATTATTGCACCGAAGTAGAGGAGACGATGCTAAATTTCGGAATTTAAACTTTTTTTATGCAATTTTAGGATTTTTGCTGCGGCGGCGTGTGTATGAAATAGATAATCTTTTATGCTTTACAGGTTTGCTGGACTTTGGGATTTTTCTTTTCAGGTACGAAGGCATGGGAAAGTAGCATAGGGCTACTTTCCGAAATTATATAAGCTTCTGCCCCTTTTCAGATACCCGAAAAATTAAATATAAATAAAGGAAAAAAATTGCTTAATAATAATAATAAAAAAAAATGTTAAGAGAGGAAAAGGGAATTTAAGGTGGGTAAAAAAGAACCAGAAAAAAAGCGAAAGGTAGCGTGAGGGCAAAGCGCTACAGCGTGGGGACGCCCCACCGAGAAAAGAATCTCAAGCCGGGACAAACAAAACCCAAAATTCTCGAACTAGCTGGAGGAATAGGTGAAAACATTCGTAGCAGCGCCCAACGTGGGGACGACCCACAAGAGTCTCAAGCCGGGCATACGTCAAACCCTGGGTTGTTGAGAAATAAACATCCCATCTGCGGCCATAATCCTAGCTCGCCTTGAACGAGGGAGGACCTATCAACAAATAGACTTCGTCTATCAACTCGCCTCGCCCAATGAGCTGGCCAGGAAGAGGTGCAGCGATCGGCTTATCACGTATGGTAATGTTCGGCTCGAGGCCACAAATAAGTCGGTGAAACGCACTCCTTAACGTTCTGTCTTCTGCTAAATCCGGTCACAGCACCCCGGAAATCTCCCAGTCCCAAGCGAGGAAATCGCTTCGTAACAGATAAAATTCATCTATCAACTCACTCAGGACGACGGAATTCCCGCGGGATGCAGCAAGCGGGTTCAAGCTCTAAGGAAATTGAAGAAAGGACAGGAAAGTAAAATCCTTCAGATGAAGGCTAGCCCAGAAGGGGTTAGTAACAAAGACTGATACCATCTAAACTTCATAGTTTAGAGATAATATACTATAAAAAAAAACAACTACCCTCCGCTGAAACTTTATCCACACAGACCGCCGCTCGGAAACGCGCACTAGGGAGAAGAATGAAGAAAAGACAGGATAGTAAAATCCTTCAGATGAAGGCTAACCCAGAAGGGGCTAGTAACAAAATGAAGGAGCTTTATCACGCACCACTGAGGAAGTAGTAAGAGGGTTTGCGATAACCTGTAGTTCATAAGTGAAGCTTGCCGGATGCCTTCTTAGGGCTACCGAGAAAGGAAGGTAATCTGACTCTGGTCAGGACTTTATATCTTGGGCATGGTAAACTCCTATAGGGAGACCCCTGTCATTTTTTAAACGGTATGACACTCGACCTATGCGTTCGACGACCGTAGCTTTGAAGAACTTAGGTGCTAGTTTGGCGGCGAAATGATCCACTGCACTACTTTGCACAAAGTTTCTAAGGTAAACTGTCTGCACGGGTATTAAGGATCTTTCACGTGTTCGTAGATTATAACTGGCAGAGTACCTCTTGTATTCTTCAGACAGATGCAGTTTGACACGCTCCCGTAGCAAGTGAAGTCTTTGGTTGGTGGGCAAGACTTCCGGTGCACCGTCCAGGTCTGTTGTTAACTCTCGCATGAGCTTATAGGAGTCCCCATGCATTGCAGGATGCCTTCCAAATAATTAGAAGTGTGGCGAGCACTTCGTCGACGCAAGGACGACGTTTCGTATGGCGAAAGCAATTGCACTCAGATGCTCATCCCAGTTTCGGTGTTCTTTCCCAACATAAGGTCGTATCGCTGCAAGGATCGACTGGCTCACTCGCTCAGAAGCGTTGGATTGAGGAGAATAGGGTGGAGAGTAGGTGTGCGTTACTCCATATTTCTCCAGCAACTCAGCAAGCAATCGAGAAGCGAACTGACTGCCATTGTCGGAATGAAAGTGTTCAGGGCCTCCGAAAACGTAAAAGAACTCTTGCTCGAAAAATTTAGCAACTCTCGAGGCAGTGGCTTCGGGTATCGCTTTTAGCAGGACAAATTTAGTGAGATGGTCGAGTGAAATGAATATATACTTGTTCCCGTTACGACTCCTGGGGTAGCGGTCTAAAAAGTCGCAGAACACGCGCTGCCACGGTAGGTCAGTCTGTCGCTGCGCACCCAAAGGTGGTCTAGGTGTGTAGTTAACTGGCTTGACCATCTTACAAATCTCGCAAGCACGGATAAACTTCTGCACATCGGAAACCATACTCGGCCAGTAATAAGAACGTCGCAATTTTTCTAGTGTCTTAGCCACGCCGAAGTGTGCGGAGGTTGGTGGACAATGTTCCTGTTCGATCAAACTGGTAGTTACTCCCTCCGGCACCCACAACTTCCAATGAACTTCACGTATGGTTGTACGATTCTCAGGGGAAGAGAAATTGCAATTGCTTGTCATCGGATTCGGACAGCTCGTGCGGTTTCGTACAGATCGGAGGTGGTCCTCGTAATGAATGTAGCTCACGGACCATAACTGGAGCCAACCCAAAGGCCTTCCAGAAATCAATACCTAGGTATAGCGGCTGCTGCAAAGAAGGAACGATGTGCAGACGCATCATACGAGATTTCTCACCAAACTTTACCAGCACTCGAATGTGACCCAGCACCTGGTGTTGTTGCCCATCAGTGGTGGAAATTTTTGATGGCATAGAATAGAAAGCTATTCCGAGCTTCCCCAGGAAGTTTTGGCTCCGAAACCTAACGCACTAACGCTTGCTCCACTGTCCAACAAACCTCGAATTCGTTGTCCTTTAATAAAGTCATCGGCATATGGTCGAGGGTCTGCTGTGTTCATAATGACAGCCTCTGCTATGGAGGCCTACAGAATTCTACGCAGTCGCTGGTATTTTCGAGTACGCTGGATCTTTCGAGAGGTGAGTGGTTTCACGCTGGGCTGTGAGATATTATGAAAAGATTTATTATGCGATCTGTGGGTGACGACTGACGGGCAGTTGTCATAAGAGGGACAGACACAGTTATTAATATCCCATGGGTCGGAGTTAGTGGAGACGTTGGCGTTTTGTACTGGAGTGCCAACATGTTGTTTTCCTACTCTGAGTGAGCATTTATTCGGATTCGTTAGCGATGTGGAATTAGTAGAGAGGATACTATGAAGTTTGGAAGTATCGGCGATATTCATGTGATTTTCGGTTACGAGAATGGGATTACTGACCACACTGGATGAAGCTAGCGATGTCGGTTGGGCTCGGTGTTGGTTGCCGCCTCTACTTTGGAACGTGAATGAATTTGAGCTGGAGTCAGAACACATGGGGTTGCGGCAACATTCTGACTCCGGTGGTAGTTTAACGATGCGCATTTTCGGCACTGTGGTTTAATTCTGTTCGCTGCACCACACCCGTAGCAAAAAATGTGCTGTGGACCCAGAGGACAATCGTGATGTGTATGACCCTCCACTGCGCAGTTCCAACAGGTCAGCCCCGGCGGTCTACGGGGCATTTGGTGGTCCCGTCGTAGTAGTGTGGGCCGAGTACTGCCTTGAAGTTCATCCACTTCAGTTGCGAAAGGTGCGTTGGAGGTCACGCTCAAATGCGGACTGTCCGAATATAATTCATGAACTGTTCGCCGAGTAACTGTTTCGCGCGGAGAACCTATTTCTGACCATAGCTTCTCGAATTTGGTGCATAAATCCCTTAGATCTAGCACATTACCGGTGTGGTACATTAATAGTGCCTCCTGTAGGGCTGGCTTCATATTACGTCGTAGAATTTCAACAAGTTCGCTTTCCAGGATTGGATTGGTCATCTTGCACACCATTGCATGGACTGCCAACCGATAATCACTGAATGATTCACTCGGCTTTTGCTTTCGGCTTTCTATTAGTTTGCGTATTTTGTAATCAGTTTACTGACTTCGAAATTCTCGCAGAAGCGCGATGCGCAGGTCTCGCCACGAGGGGTTTCGTCCCTGTGATCGCAGGTATAGCCAGTACCAGTTTGCAGTCTTGCCTGTGACAAGCGAGTGGAATCCCGCACAGAGTTCAGCCGAGGAAACGTGTTCTAATCGAGCCAAGGATTCTATTCTAAAAATAAATTCAGTTACGTCCATTCCGGTAACACCGTCAAAGGACAACTTCCATCGGAAGACAGGATTCTGATTAACGTTACTGCGTCGTTCATTCCACGCAGGCTTATGAGTGGTGTCAAACGGTGATGAAGTGGCCGCGGTTGTGACACTGGGGTACGACTGTGAGAGCGGCACACTAAAGGCACTCGGTCTTTGGAAGGTGTTTTCTCCGAGCGCCAGCCCAGAGCTAAGCCTACCTGAAGCAGTGGCGTTTCTGGGCCATCCTTGAAGATGAGCTGTTAACGGCCGTGAACTGGAATATGTGTCGACTAACGAGGTATGCTCCTTCGTTGTATATTGAGGGGAGGCTGTAAATAAGACATATCTGGATGTGAGGTCAAGGGTATAGAGGTAATTCGTGACTGTTTGGGTACATCTATTGAGTGCCTTCCTGTCAAAGCTAACCTAGGGCCAGTCTGAAGCACTTGCGGAACATCCATTTGGTTACCTGCTGCGAGGACCGGGATTCCTGCAGAATCAGAAGCTGACTGTTCTATATACGACAGGTCCTGGTTGAAATTTAGGGTTTTAGTGGGCACCTTAGGCGTACTAAGATATCGACTACTTGGAGGAAGAATTGAGACTGGGATCTTTTGAACTGCCCCTGTGCTGGACGGCAAGCTGAGAGTCGCTGAGGAACCAGAGGGAGATGTGGCAGCCAGACTTGAAGCTACCTCTTTAGTCAGCCCTTCGACAGCGACTGGGGTGTTTCTGACTATCGCGGTTTCAACCAGTCCCAAGAGATCCTCCGAGGCCTGGACATGCCTTTGTGCTGCATTTCTGTATGAAGGTCGAAAGAGCGTGAGGTCTTAGTAATCGATGCTGTAGATAAGATAGATAGGAGGTATATAACAGTAATTCTGTTCTTCAGTGCGGTAGCCTGTCGTGGAGCAATAAAAAAAAACAAAAAAAAACAAAAAAAATACCAAATCGCGGATATTCTAGAACTTATTAACTGTAAAGCGAATAAGATATAAAACTAATAATATGATGAATTGTACTACTAATATAATGAAATATACATGCAATATGATTCTTTAAACGAGTTTAAATCAACACTTAAATATTTCAACAAATAATTTCTTCGAATAAGGTGGAGGCATGACCCATCGATGCAGGCCGAGACACACACACACACACACACACACCTGCAGCAACAAAAAAAAATATTATGATGATTTGCCCCTTGATGTTAGTAAGGTGACCAAAAAAAAATTTCCTGTTCTCTCTTTCGGTCTCTATGTCGCAAGTACAATTCTACTAGGGCATACTTGTTGTCTACTAATAAGCAATTTGAAAATTAATGGTTGCAGGATCGAAAGCTAACTGTATACAGGACTGATCTAGCAGCAAGGATCCTAGAAGAAGTTGAACAAGCCCTGAAGGCCCTCAACGAATGCTAGATCAGCCGGAAACAGTTCCAAAAGACTGAGCCGTGAGGCATCTTAGTTGGTGCAGCATTTGCTCGCACAAAGTCGACAGAGATCCCGTTCGATCAAGCGTTAAAAAAAAATTATTTAGGAAAAGAAGAACCGAAGCAAGAGGAGTCTGGGAACAACATACGGTCCCAAAATGGTCAAGAGTTCGGCAGCTAACTTAACTCAAGAATGTCTCGGTAGAATAAAGATTACAGAATGGGTTGCTTTCCCAAACAATACTGATACACCTTGAATCAAGCATACCTACATTCGAACGAATGGGTATTCATTACTCTAAAAAGAACCCTTATTATAGGAAAAGGGGAAAAAAATTTTACTGAGAGAACAACTCTGAAGCATCACTTCAACATTTTATGTGGCCATCATCGCTCACAAAGGAGTTTTATGTTCACATCGGACAGGTAGTAATCCGAATTCAATTCGGGAAAGATGGTTACCTAATCAGTAAATGGGATTGACAAGTAATAGAGAAAAACAAAAGACTACAGAAAATATGAAAGCAATTAGGATGTTCAGCCAATCGGTAGCTAGGCCGTCCTCAGGAGCGCGTCAATGGAATAATCTAACAGAACGAGTAAAGCTCGAACAATACTGACGCGATTCGAAGAACGAATTCGGACCATCAAACATGTGAACATCTGCTAACATAGGTGACCGATGAAAGGACCACCCATTGACACAATCATGCACAAATTCCAATTGGACTAACGCCGTACAGCCACCCCAAAGAGGAACAGAATCCTGACGGAGGGAAAAAAAACTTCACGACAGCAAAGCGCTGTACGGAAGCAAAAGTGCATCAGGTGAGCCTCCATTCACTTTTGGCGTGACTGGACATCGTCAATTCGAAGTCAAAAGCGCAGGAAAGCATCTCAGTGGGTAGGGTAAAATTCACTAGTGTTAAATGAGGTACGCACGGACCCGAACTTCCTCATCAGCAAGGAAGAAAACAAAAATCTATCATAAGGCGAACTGCTTCAGCCAACCTGCTGAAATGGAAAAAGGTCAGAGTTCCCCTGCTACACAAAATTCGACGTCTGGTTATTCAACGACTGCGAATGAATTCTCCAAACCATAGGAATTTATACCCGTATATGCAAAATTTAAGACAGGACCCTAAAAATTAAACTGTTAACAATTGCTCTAAAAATTTGGCGGACTTGATTTTGGAATTAAATAATGCAGGGCAGAGAGAGAGAAATACAAATCGGGTGAAAATAAAATAAAAACTATGAGCCGTGACTTATGCACCATTTGCAAAAAAACGGGGGGCTCGAAAGATACAAAGACAACAGAAACAAAAATACATATTCAACAAGATGAGCTTGAAGAATGTAAAACAAAAAAACCGACGTGCTTGGGCGCCATTTGTAGCCTACAAAGGTCAGCAGTCGGACTACCGATGAGCAAAATACATCAGGAGACCGTCTGCTTACCGGTTCGGACTGCAAGATCATCGTCGGGTGAAAGTGGGAGGCAGCACAGCGTTTGCCACTAGAAATCAGTCGGCTTGGGGAGGTTCTTGCCTCCCACACCCTTCGATGCTTGTAAGCTGTGCAACGAAATATTCGACCGGACAGACAGACGGACATGGAACTTGAGGATTGGAAGTGAAATAGAATCTACGGACAAACAGACGGACAAAGAAAAATTTGTCGAAAGAAACTCCTTCCTTGGGAAACCTGAAAGCCAAAAAAAACAAATTTATGCATATATCGCATGTCTAAATTCTGAAAGCTAGAAAAAAATAAAGAGAAAGAAAAGGAAATGCAAAAATGCTCAACTCCGAACTCCGCGCAATATATTGTCCACCCGGAGAAGGAAGCATTTACGAGAACGAGAGAGAAATAGAAAATGGAGGGGACTCATGGTCTTGGTGGAGTCCCAGCTTTGGAGATCGTCGAGCCCAATCGCTCCCATCCTCCCTGGCCAAGCTTCCAAAGCAATAGTGAAGCTATGCTCAGCCCCATTTTGCAGTAGGGGTGTGTGTGCGTGTTATATGGAGACTACATCGATGAGCCCGGCATCCATCCCCGGACGTGCTAGCCGAACATGACGTGTTCCACTAGGGCTGCAAAAAAAACCAAAAAAATACACAAAAGAACTGCCACAAAAAAAATAGGTGCAGGATAGCAGTTTAAAATTCCGGCTTGATAAATGAGCACTAGCTGAAAAAGGAAATTATATCTGTATATTTTTTTTCTTGTTGGCAAGCAAGTTGAGGAAAAATCAAAAGGCCGGCGCTACCATACCAAATATAATCTTTATATAAGAACTTCAATATATGTATACATAACTAGAGTACATACAATAGTCTTTATATAAGAACTTCAATATATATATATATATAACTAGAGTACATACGAAAAAAAAAGGAAAAAAAGAATAGATCTTTCAAATTATAATTATCATAAACTAAGTGAATCGAATTGCTTACTAAATGCTTAACTATTATTGCTTGTACACTATTTACTTGTCATAAAAAAAGGAAATATTCAAGTGTGATCATAGCACAACTATTGGCAAAAATTATACAACAAGAAAAAAAAAATTTATACATACATACTGATTTCTATCCGACTTACGTACTCCTATTGAAATCCCTAAGGGTACCTGTATACATATTTTGTAAAAAAAAAGTAAATTAAAATAACCATGCGTTCTACTTACATTAATTACAACATCTGGCTCTGGGAATGATAAGCACCTACTTTTTCTTTCTTTCCTTTTTGCTTGATTATGCTGTTCGATACCAAATTCAAAATTGTTGTAAGATTTTGTTGTTTATTTATTTTTTTCGAAGGCACTGCCTTATTATGACGCAGACGAAATCAAAACTTTTATTGCTTTAACTTTCCTTTTTTTTCTAATTACTGCTCCCTTTCCTTTTGTGTTGTTTCCTTTTTTTTCCTCTTTCTTTTAATTTATTCATTTATATATTTTTAGTCGTCTATCTGTATATTTTTTTTTTGTCTTTATATATATACAGGGTGTTCCGTAAATGTCTTTAATCCTTAAAGGGGATGAAAGTAGAGGTCATTTGGGTTAAAAAAGTCTAGATACTTTTATATCGAATTCCGCTTGGTTTTCGAGTAAATCGATAATATCGATTTTCGAGATTTTGCATATCTTTTCAGAGTAATTTCGTTATAAGTTCTATTGTAATTAATGGATTGTGACGTTCAAGCCTTTATTGAAAGGAACATATATTGGCCTTTCTAAGAATGCCTAATTAGTTATAATTGTGCCTTCAATTATTTAAAAAAAACAGTTTTCTCTAGAATTTTTTATTTCACCAAAATTTTTGTCGCGCTTCAGTGTACATTTATTCGAAATATCACCATTGCACGAACTTGGCAAAACTATGAAAAAATTTGCGCATTATGTCCTCTTTCCAAAATGACCTCGATAAGTGCTATCAACAATAACAATCAAAAGTTACAAGCAAACATTTGCAAGATGTGCCCATCGAGGTAATCTTCAGTTTTTTCGTAGGATTCTATCTTCTCCTACAGTTTTTAACCTACGACAACCATTTATAAGTCATAGTACGGGAATCTGAACTGGCTATTAGATAGGGTACTCTTCGATTTCAAATTTCGAAAATGGAGGGGATAATTTCGAAAAAAACACTTTTTTACCAAACTTGACATTTACGTAGATTTCGTTATTCCGCATCTTCATTTTTGCGGGAGGGGCAAGCTCTGGGAGGGGCGGGATTTCAAAGTTTCAACTTTAAGCGGCTATATTTTCTCAACCAAGCATTGTTCCTAAATTCATAAATGGTGGTTTTTATTCAAATATAGCCGCTTAAAGTTGAAACTTTGAACTCCCGCCCCTCCCAGAGCTTGCACCTCCCGCGAAAATGAAGATGCGGAATAACAAAATCTACGTAAATATCACGTTTGGTAAAAAAGTGTTTTTTTCGAAATTACCCTCTCCATTTTCGAAATTCCAAATCGAAGAGTACCCTATCTTATAGCCAGTTCAGATTCCCGTACAATGACATATAAATGGTTGTCGTAGGTTAAAAACTATAGGAGGAGATAGAATCCTACGAAAAAACTGAAGATTACCTCGATGGGCACATCTTTCAAATGTTTGCTTATAACTTTTGATTGTTATTATTGATAGCACTTATGGAGGTCATTCTGGAAAGGGGACATAATGCGCAGATTTTTTCATAGTTTTGCCAAGTTCGTGCAATGGTGATATTTCGAATAAATGTACACTGAAGCGCGACAAAAATTTTGGTGGAATAAAAAATTCTAGAGAAAACTGTTTTTTTTAATAATTGAAGGCACAATTATAACTAATTATGCATTCTTAGAAAGGCCAATATGTGTTCTTTTAAATAAGGGTTTGAACGTCACAATCCATTAATTACATTAGAACTTATAACGAAATTACTCTGAAAAGGTATGCAAAATCTCGAAAATCGATATTATCGATTTACTCGAAAACCAAGATGAGTTCGATATAAAAGTATCTAGACTTTTTTGACCCAAATCACCTCTACTTTCATCCCCTTAAAGGATTAAAGACATTTACCGAACACCCTGTATATATTTTTGTTTTGTTTTTTTGGTTTATAATTTTCTTTTATTTTCCTAATCGGGCGAAATATTAAGATCGGAATTGCTCAGCTCCGACGAAAAACGAAACGAATTTCCCATTTACTCGTATCACCCAAAATCAAAACGAATGCATATAAATTTTGAAAGAGAGATGCAAACAGAAAAAAAATTGCAATATTTCACATAGAAGAAACTGTCACACGATTTTCATTTTCGTTGGAAATTGCACAGAATAAGTTTTTTTTCTTTTATTAAAATCCAGCACTGTTAGATTTTGATTTTTCTTGCAGGTTCAGATAAACTTTTGACACAAAACTTGTTCGTTATTCGCAGCTCTCTCTTTTCCAAATAAAGAATTTCTTTTCCTAACGAGAACTCTGAGCTAATTATTAAGAAGCTGCCAAGCCTTATTTTCCGTGGCTATTTACATGTTCAGTGGTTCCTTGTGGAATTCTTGTACACAATTTCCCACGTTTGCTACACTTTCTCGAATTATAATATAAGAACCAAGTTTCAACAATCAGCAAACCACTCTTGAGAAGAAAAAAAACCAAAATCTGCTCAACTACTGCACATCATTTCCGAATAAAAAAAAACAGGAATACGGGCGCAGGAAAGCTCCTTATTCATGAACGTAAGTCCACGAGATCTCTTTCAAAAAAAAAAATAATGTTCACAGCCTTTTATAGGTAAGAAAATTTACACATAAAAAAATAAAAATTTTCTTCGCTAGAACTTTTATTTTTCCAGGGAAAGTTCTTCCACACAAACCAAAAACAAAATTCAGATACACTGAGGAAATCTTCTACTTTCCATCTCAGGGATTATGGAGGATTCATGAGAATTCAAACCAATTATACGCTGGCGCACTAAATAAACCTTTTTATCTTACTTTCCAGGAAAACCGTTTAACCCCTTTGACAGGTAATACAATTATAAATTACACGCAGAACTCACTAAATTAAGCTTCTTATTATTTTTTTCTCTTTCCAGGAAAAATGTTCACCACCTTTGACAGGTAATACAATTATACAATTTTTTTTTCCAGGGAAAATTCTTGCCCACAACGCAAGCAAAAAGAAAGTTACGTTCACTAATGAAGTTTTCCACTTTTCATTCCAGAAGTTATCCACTTACATTACAGAAGTTATCCACTTGCGTGTAAAATCGCGAAAATCCCTTCACGAAAAAGGTCTTGCGTCCAGCAGAAAGCGGACATACGTCAAAAAAAAAATTTCAAAAGAAAACCCAATAAGTATTTTACACAAAGCCGGTACTTGGCACGTTCCTCTCGATTCGTCGCTGTGCATCACTTAAACCAGACTGTCCCGATTTCACCAGTCTTCCTACATCGTCGCCGTTCTACATTTCCAGCCACCAGCAGGCAAGCCTTCTTTTTCCTGTACGATTCAACTCGAATCCCACTGCTTGCCGGTGACGGTACTCTAGCTGGTGTGGATGCGGGTGTGTGTGTGAAGCATCAGGCGATACTTTACAGCTGGGCGAGTTGCCGTTTGTTACTTGGAATTTTCAGTGACAAACGGTACATGGCTGGAAATTAATGCACCGAAGTAGAGGCGACGATGCCAAATTTCGGAATTTAAACTTTTTTTGTGCAATTTTAGGATTTTTGCTGCGGCGGCGTGTGTATGAAATAGATAATCTTTTATGCTTTACAGGACTTTGGGATTTTTCTTTTCAGGTACGTTTCAAGGGATGGGAAAGTAGCATAGGGCTACTTTCCGAAATTATATAAGCTTCTGCCCCTTTTCAGATACCCGAAAAATCAAATATAAATAAAGGGAAAAAAATGCTTAATAATAATAATAAAAAAAATTTTTAAGAGAGGAAAAGGGAATTTAAGGTGGGTAAAAAAAAACGGAATAAAACCGAAAGGTAGCGTGAGGGCAGAACGCTACACGTGGAGTACCCGCATTGAGATGCGAAGGATGGCTCTCGCGCATTTCGGAACGGGTGAGATGTGGACGTTTTGATGGGGATTTTTTTTTAGAGATTTATTGGTGGTCTGTTGAAGAGGAAGGTGGCGAGCTGGTGTGGCAGTAGGAAAAGGGAAAATTTTGTCAAGTTTTTTTTTATATCCGGTGCAACCTGTAGTCGAGTTCCAAGTATTGTTATATTTTTTTTTTTTACCTGCGAAGATAAAACCCGAGGGATAAGTCCGCCGAGGGAACCATCGAGCCTTTTGCTCTAGAGGATAAGTCGTAGATATGAATACCATGTGGGCGCAAAGAAATCATAACCGCGTTTTCTAGTGCTACAAACCACTGGTGTGCCTACATAACCTCATTGAAGACGATTCCACGAATTTTTGTTTTATTAATTTTTTGCTCGCAAATTTTACGGAGTTGAACAATCATACCTGCGCGACGTGCATATACCATATTTAGTTCAAAGCGTGAATTCAAATCAACCATCAGTGAACTGAACGTATCTACGGGACGTATATACTCGGCATAATCAACTATCAGATAATTTTTTTTAAATATTATTGGCTTAGACGTACCTGAGCAACTCATATTGGTACCTTAGTGCTTCATAACATATCATATCAGGTGTCAGAAAGACAAACGTACCTGTGGGACGCATATACTCGGCATAATCAACTATCAGATAATTTTTTTTAAATATTATTGGCTTAGACGTACCTGAGCAACTCATATTGGTACCTTAGTCCTTCATAACATATCATAGCAGGTGTCAGCAAGACAAACGTACCTGTGGGACGTATATATACACGGCATAATCACTTATCAGATAATTTTTACAAATATTATTGGCTTAGACGTACCTGAGCAGCTCATATTGGTACCTTAGTGCCCATAACATATCATATCAGGTGTCAGAAAGACAAACGTACCTGTGGGACGCATATACTCGGCATAATCAACTATCAGATAATTTTTTTTAAATATTATTGGCTTAGACGTACCTGAGCAACTCATATTGGTACCTTAGTGCTTCATAACATATCATATCAGGTGTCAGCAAGACAAACGTACCTGTGGGACGTATATATACACGGCATAATCACTTATCAGATAATTTTTACAAATATTATTGGCTTAGACGTACCTGAGCAGCTCATATTGGTACCTTAGTGCCCATAACATATCATATCAGGTGTCATCAAGACAGTCATACCTGCGCGACGTGCATATACCATATTTAGTTCAAAGCGTGAATTCAAATCAACCATCAGTGAACTGAACGTACCTACGGGACGTATATACTCGGCATAATCAACTATCAGATAATTTTTACAAATATTATTGGCTTAGACGTACCTGAGCAACTCATATTGGTACCTTAGTGCTCCATAACATACATCATATCAGGTGTCTGCAAGGCAATCATACCGGCGCGACATACATATACTATATTTAGTTCAAAGCGTGAATCCAAGTCAAACACCAGTGAACTGAACGTACCTACGGGACGTATATATACGTGGCATAATCAATTGTCAGATTTGTTTTTCAAGTATTATTGGCTTGGTCGTACCTGCGGAGCGCATATATAACATAATCAGTTTAAAACTTCCGATTTCTTTTCTCCTTTCCATCAAATACCAGTGAATGTGACCTGCATTTGGGTCTCCCTACTGGTGTCAATTAACGCACATATCCGGGAGGCACTATAGGAAGCGAGCCTGCTGGTCGAGGCCCTGGTCGGGCACGAGAAGACTTCCCGAGCTAGTTGGGAGTACATCAGATTCAGGAGGAGGAACTAAGTAGTGGAGAAGCTTGCCTAGTGTCCAAGAAGAAGACGTTAGAGTGAATGTTTTACATCAGCTTGTTGGTATCCAGGTTCGTGAGCAAAAAGGGTGACTCCATTTGTCAAACCGATGCGAATCGACCCTTCTGGTCTTGCTGTGCAGCGTTAAGAAGAGTTGCACCCTACCTGGCTAACTAGTCCGCTCTACGTTTGACAAGCTGGGTCCCCCTTTTTTCTATATATTTTTTTTGTTTTTTTTCTCTATTTTAAGGCAATAAGTATTTTTTTGTTTGTTTTGGTTTTATTTAATCTTATTTGAACAGTGAAATTTCGTTGATCGTGTCCATGCGTACACGCGTCTAGCTTTAAGTGTCTTTAGAGTAGGGCTCGAGCAACATAGGTAGGTAAGATTACGCAGATGTTTTGCATTTAGTTTAAGAGTGTGAAATAGCTACACTAGGTTAACCATCTTTGTCATATAACAAGTGTATTACAATTCCGCAAGTCGCCGTAAACCATTTTACATTATAACGTTTGAACTCAACCTAGTTGTATGAACTTATTTCCTCCAGCCCTGTTAGCTGTACTCATGCAGTACCCCCTTTTCAGATGCCCACGTTGTCAAGCGCTTAATATGCTCGAGTAAGTGTTTAATGGGTGGCGGCGAGGCCAGGCGGCGAGGCCAGGCGGTGAGACTCCTGCTTACACACACACACTGGCCGATATGGGGCTAAGAATTTTCTTCTGACTGTGACATCTTAGCCAGGGTGGAAGGGCGATGGGCCCAAGTCATGTCCAGTCCGGACTTCATCACCATCCGAAGTCCACGTTTTTTTTTCTCTCCCTGCGTCGAACTTCTCCGGGTGGTAGCCACTTGTACGGCGTTGACCTTTTTTTTATTATTTCATTTCAGTACTGCAACGCTGGTATAGTTTATACATAACTTTTCCTTCCAGGTTTTCAGGTTGCACGAGTGGAGGCGACGCGAGAAGTTTTTTTTTCCGTCCGTCCGTCTGAAGTCCCCATGTAAACAACTCAGTTCCCCGTTAGTTTTGTTTCATTTCTTTCGCACAGCTTTACAAGCATCGAGGGATGTGGGTGGCAAGAACCACCCCAAGCCGGCTGACCGCTAGCGGCAATATGCTGTGCAGCCACCCACACTAATCCCGAGATGAATTTTGCAGCAAGAGGTGTCAGTTGCAGCGCCTATCTGCATTCGTGGCCAGACGAATGCAGGTAGGGCTGACAATGGGCGCGCTCTTCGCTACAAATGGCGCGCAAATTCGTTTTTTTTTTATTTTTAGTCAAGCTTCTCTTGACTAAAGTGTAATGTTTTTACTTCCTCATGACCAACGTTTTTGTCTCTTTTGTAGATCAATTAACTACACCATATAAACCATTTCGTCAGTTTCATTCGCTTTTCTTTAAGTTATTCAGTACTTTCTTCTCAATTTCGATTTTTTTTTTATTAAATAAGTTCTATATTGGGTAATTCGATTCATTTCAAATGAGGGTCTTTTCGTCAATTGAAACAGACAACTTTAGCTTGCTGGAACGTGTTGTCTTGCTACGCTGCCAATGGCTTGGCCTACGCAGAGCTAACTTTTTCTCCCGTAAAGCTCGTTGCTTTCGTGGTAGTTCCTTTTGGCTCTCGTTAGATCTGGCTTTGGTAGCTGGCGAGATGGTTCGTGATTTCGCTCCATTGGTGCAACCACGTAAATCTCGTCGAATCACATTCAAATAATATATACACTTTTATTTCTTTTGGATTTTGTATAACCTTCATGATGAAGTATACATCTCCCTCGGTAGGTAGCAGGTTTTGTACGCTAGGCGTACCCTCCGAGGTTAAAGCTTCAGCCCGTGAACGCTGGGGAGAGTATCATTCATCGACAAAGGCCTTTCCACATTTAAAGAAGCATGGCCATATCTCAGCTCCGTCGTTAAGTTGGTGAACGACGTTCACCTCTTGATTCTATGGTATTCTTGGCAATGGGTTTGAGTTGGCCAGTTCTTAAATCTTTCACATCGATTGAAAAGCTAGTCCAAAGTTTCCTCTGAATTTCAAGTTTTGCTACTTCATCAGTGCCTGTCGTAAGACATCAGCACTGGAAATGCATGGTGATCGGATGATCAGTGGACATGGAACGTTGTATGCGAAGCATGCTTCTCGAGCGTCACCTCCGTTCACAGCTGCTAGATCCAGGAAGAAGACAGTATTTTTTTTTATTTTTATTTTGTGGCAGTAATTGTAGTAGTTCGTCCATTTGGGACATGATTAGTGATGGTTTGTTGGTATTTTCTTTGGGTATATTATTACAAATAGCCACTGCTTCTTCCTGAGTACTGGTAGCCACTGAACAGTCGATCATCTGCTCCTGATTTGGGCCGGCCCACTGCCTCGGTAAATTAATGAGCTAAATTCATCTTCAAGACACCGGTATTTGCACGGGCAGTGGAGTCGGCCAATTTGTCTTAATTCCTTCCTCGCTAACTAATTCCGTGTTTGTGACCGGCCCGGGGGTTGGACAAAGAGTTAGAGGGAGAGAGGGAGAGATTGAGAACGATTTGTTTTGTTCCAGTTCGCAGAGCTGGAGTGTTGGAATGATGTTGTGGGTGTGTGTTCGGGTGGTCCGCTGCATGGCCAAGCCACCTCCTTCTTATGATTACACGCTTCAAATAGTAATATACGTAAATTATAAATTTTCCGTTTTAGATCTATTCTGAGGTTAATGTCATCAATTTTCGTTTGAGTTTACTTAGTTATACACGCACAAATCTAGTACGAGGAAATTTCCAGATCTTCCTCCAAATAAATAAAATATTAATATCAATATTAAATAAAAGTATTATTTCTGAATTTTCTTTAAAGCATAAATATTTACCCATATGCGAATGTCATACACGTACATAGTATAGGTATTCCTTCGTTAGATTTATCATAAATTTTGAACTTCCTTTGGACTAACACATTCATAGGTGCATAACTATAATACGCATCATACTATCTTGAGCTTTCTTTTAGGTATATATAAATATATATTGTAGGTGTACAAGTATAATACACGCAAACTTCGCAGATCTTCCTTCTTTAGATCCATAATAAGATTTATCATTTGGAGTTTCCTTCGAATTAATTAAAATATTGATATAGCGCACAATTCTTAGATCATCCCTTTGGATGCACAATAAAGCAATATCTTTGAATTTTCGTTTGAATCTATATAGTTACATACGCATAAAATTGGTACGAGTAAAGTATAGATCTCCCGGGTTAGATCTGTCATAAAGGTAGTATTTTGGATTTTCTTCTGATTTTATACAAGCAATACGCGCTAAGTGTACAGGGAACTCTGGCCTATCACATATTTGTCATCTTGTACACCTTCTGGGTGCAGAACACCTAACCTTCGAACGGGTTCCACATACGAGCCATATACCTCTTCCCTATTACCGGGATATTGGTACAACCCAAGTACAATTCCTATTGCAAGTGATCAAGTTCAACGGACCAAGTATGGATTTCAACTATTTATCTTCAGATGAGCTGGCGGTCGAGTACAGTGTGCGCAACATCGATTCATCTCACGAGGACGCTCGAGAGCAGCTTCAGAAGGCTTTTGAAGCCGAGCAGTTAGATCCTAGCAAAGAAGCGCAAAAATCACATGCTCACAAGAATCCTGCGCGGGAGGTCGAATATCTCAGCAGCCGAGTGGAAGCTTTGAGGTATAACCTCGCTACGGACCCTATTCGGACGGATGAGGATCGCTCTCGCTATCGTAGTCAGATTATTCATGTCCTCTACAGAGCCCGACTGTGAGATCTAGTCTTGTTCGTGAGGGAGGAGAGCCGGTTTAGAAGATAACTCAGTTTTTTTTAGATTTCAAATATAAAATTTTATTAAATACTTCAATTTGCTTAACCTAATATCACAAAATTCATAACAACAAAAATTCAATATCAAATCAATATACAACTAACCTACAAACTAATATAAAAATCCAATAACAAATTCAAATAAAAAAATAAATCCAACAATAAAAAAATTCAAAGAAAAATAAAATTGGCCACGCAGTCCGCCACCCTTGTATTATATATTCTGAAAAAGAAGGAAGAAGCAGAATGTTAGTCTTCTATGAATAAACTAAAATTTTCTAAAATAAATTCAAAAGGGTGCTACGTCTAAGCACACCGGCAGCAAAATGATTCTATAGACAAATCAGGTACTCAGATTTATCTCTAGTCCGAATTATGGTACGTGTGGGCTCAAGGAAGTAAAAAACTTCTATGAAAAATTCAGACTCAGATTTGTCTGACCAGAATTATCTTCTGTGTAAAGGGATGTGAAGCTCAGGTTATCCCTGATCAGAATTATCTTCTGTATAAGAATCTCAGGTTATCCCTGATCAGAATTAGCTTCTGTATAATAAGCTCAGGTTATCCCTGATCAGAATTATCTTCTGTATAAAATGATAAGATGCTCAGGTTATCCCTGATCAGAATTATCTTCTGTATAAAATGATAAGATGCTCAGGTTATCCCTGATCAGAATTATCTTCTGTATAATAGGAAAGGAAATTCAGGTTATCCCTGACCAGAATTATCTTCTGTGGAAAAAGGTAGGAAGCACGATTCTTTTTACTCAGATTAGCTCTGATACAGATCAACTCTGCCAAAAGAATGGTGCCATCTACTGAAATTCATCGGCTTTATATAGCCGCTGTAACCAGTTACGTCTTCTCGCCTCTTGGTGTTGCCCTAGCAACGATTGATGCGATGTCTGAATGTACCACAGACAGCTGGCTGATGTAATGTCATTTGCTGTCATCACAAAATGTAAATATTAGGAGGTAAGTATGCTTTGCTGCATTTTGACATTGATTTGTTGATGTTATTGATGACTTTTGATTATTTTTAGGTGAAATATCATTTCTAGGAGTAACAGCTGATGTTCTGCAGTATGTGTGCAATGTTTTTAATTCGGATTTTCACCAAACTTCCCTAGAGTTAAACTGTGTGAAATGAAGATTAGATAAGTGTTTTATTATTTTATATAATTTGATTTGAATGATACTTTGTGTCCCCTTTTTTCGTATTTTAGCTAGATTAACCGTCGAGCTGTAGATACATCGGGGGATTAATATGATGCTTGCTGCATTAAAGCTGACAGCAGAACATTCAACGTGGGATTTCAACATATTTTGTGATATATGTGTGAGGACTGAACACCGACGACTGCACAACACTTCTCCATCTGTACGTGCAGAAGCCCAAGAATATGTTGCAACATTGGAGGGTCTCCTGAGCTCAGTCGAGACAATCCGAATTCCGCTGCCTGCACGGGTGTCCATTGAGGAAGGCGCTTACAGCCTGGCAGTTCCATCCATCACCGTAGGCGAAGTTAACCTTGGAAGAGCTTCCTTAACGGGTGCCACTTCCAAAACTTCCACACGAACAGTCTACACCACCTTGAGTACTCCGAAGGCTAGCACGGAGAGTCCCTGCTTCAACCCAGATCTATCATGTCTTAACTTTCCAGCCCTGGAGAGGGTGCGCGATCTACTCGCTCCTGCCAACACGCATACCGCTCAGCAGCCACTGACGGCACAGCTCCAAGGAAGAGCGCGCGTCCGTTCCGTGGGGGTAAGATTAGAGGGTTTGTACTCTGTACCAAATTCCGGCGTGGCTCCTCCGCCGAGATTCGACGACTTCGAGTCGCGACCTCTCAGGTTGCCAGGCTCGGCTGTCTCACCTCTGAACGCGTCAACATACCATCGGCAGGGTACCGCTAGAAACCGTGGTAGCATGACGAACAGTCCTGTGTTCAGATGGAAGCTATACTTCGATGGTACCTCAGGTCTGGATGTGACTGAGTTGCTTTTCCGTGTGGAGTCACTAGCTCTGTTAGAACAAGTGCCTTATTCCGAGCTCTGCGCAGGTTTCCACTCGCTCGTCACTGGAAAAGCCGCCAATTGGTACTGGCTGTACCTGCGAGGCCACCGTTCTGATTCCTGGACGGAACTACGCGCGGCACTTCTTCGGGAGTTCAGGAATCAGGACACAGATTGCGAAATACGTAAACTAGTAGAAGCACGAACACAGGGTCCTCGAGAATCCTTCAGCGACTATCGCTTGGCGGTTCATGCGCTAGTTTCAAAAATGTCTCGCCCGATCCCCGAAGAGGAGCTCGTGGAGATCTTAAGAAGAAATATGAAGCTGGCTTTGCAGAAGGCACTGCTGTTGCATCACACGGAAAACGTTCTCGACCTGAGAGACTTGTGTTGCAAATTCGAAAAACTTTGGTCCCAGACCAAGCCACAGTCTCGAGAGTTACCGCCACGACGTTCGGTCCACGAATTATATTCGGATAATTGGTTTCTGTCGAACCACCCGGAAGCCGAGACACATGATGTGGTAGCAGCTCTTCAAGTTATGCCACAGAGGGATTATCAACTACCACCAAGATCAAGACTCATCTACTGGAACTGTGCTGCGGAGGGACACACGCATCACGCCTGTCAGCTGCGACCACGGCGAATATTCTGCTACGGGTGTGGCTCAGCAGGTGTTGTGAAAAGCAAGTGCTTAACTTGCTCGTCGGGAAACCTGAGGCGGAGTCAGAACTCAGTGGGAGCTCCGCGCATTCTGACTCCGGCCCAGATTTCAAGACGTTCCACCAGCGTAGCGGCAACCAACACCGAGCCAGAGCGCTTCCGCTAGGTCAGCTGCGTGGGGGTGATGGGTGTGCCCCGCCCAAGAGCAGCCAGATAGAATTCCATGATTCACCTGAACAGAACCTGCTTTCAGTATTAATCCCAGATCTCACTAAACCTGATCAGTCATCTATGGCACCAGAAGCCACAGGCAATGTGAGTGTCCAAACCATTCAAACCCTACCAGTGGAGGAACCATGGGACCTAGAATCCTGTAGTTGCACATCCTCCGAAAATATATCAGCAGATTTCGTCACCGATTCAGACAGCGATGCCAGTGAAGAACCGTTTTCCCTTACCAGAACAAACGTGTATGCGCCCAGCACCGAATCACGCACCAGGCGTTACCACAGCCTGCGCAGAAATATAAAACCAGCCGTCGCTGAAACTACGCTGCCAAGTAGTACAGACGAGAGACGTCGAGAGTAGTTTCGTAAAGAAAATACAAAATCGGAAAATTACAAAGTGAAATACAAAAATTATAGATCTGTTCTTAAATCTATTCTAACAACCATTAAGAAATCAAATTAGTTATAGAAACTAATCTATGTGAAACTGATAATTATAGAAACTAATCTATGTGAAACTGATAAGTATTAACATAAGAATACGGCATAGCTGTTAAAATATATTAGTGCGTAATAAAGAAAGTTATAATTTGTGTAGTTATTTTAAATTTTCGCCTTCCAATTGCTTCTTTCTGATCGTGCCAGGAAGCACGAGCAATTTGGTTACATAACATTTTGGTGGCAGCGATACTTTTAAAGTTCAAAAACAATTAGAAAAAAGAAATTTAAAATAGAAATAAAAAAAAAATAAACCAATAATAATTAAGATTACTTAAAATATTTAAATCCGGCCACAACTATAACAAACCCAGTGTTAATTAACTCAGTGCCTACAAAATAAAAAAAAAAATCTATTACATTTTGGTGGCAACAGTAAATAAAATTCATTAATCTAGCAGTGTATAAAAAAAAAATTCTGAATCAGTGCTAATAAAAACCAAAATTTAAATCTCAGAAAAAAAGAGAAAATACAGTTATTGATTGGCAATAATCTAATCGACAATTTATAGAAATCAAAAAAAAAAAATAAGAAGCCCGGGTACCCCAAAAAAGGGGTGCTTACAGGATATATATATATATATATACAATAAATAAACAAAATAAAAAAGTTTAGAGCCAATCTGCTCCAACGAGGGAATATAGCGAGGCTTCATCCCTGCCTCAAATAAGACGGAACAAAGAAGGAAGACTACAAGAAATCGTCACCCAGGACGTGTGACGTACCATTCTACACCAACTTTACCAACCATCAAAAGGAACACTTCGGACTACAACTTCATCAATTTCCACCATCAATACAACAAACTTTGAATTACAACCAATAACATCCGACATCTAAATATATTGGATAAAGTGAAAGGTACCGTGAAAAGCTGTTTTTCTTTTCTTTGAATTTAATAATTTATAATTCATAAATATATATATATATATACAAGTTATTCTCATCATAAATTTATTTGTAAAAAGTGTAACATTTTTTTTGTTGTTTACGTTTTTGCAATTTTTTTCTATCTTTTCTTAAATTCAGTTAATTAAATTTATATACGATTACGCTCTTCCTAGAAGCGACCTCTGCGGTAAGACTTCGTGAGCTTGTTGGCCAGAGGACTTCGAATAAATCGATAATCGATCCCCTGCGATACGACTTTGTCAGCCTATCGTTCAGAGGAAAGATATGGATTGGAAGAACAATCAATAGATAATTTATTTGCATATTTCGTGGTAATCTACATTTTTCCTGATTGTTTCCATATTTACAATTTTTCAATTTTTTTTTTCTTTCATATTTCCCGGTTATTCACGTATTTGCACTTTCTGGTTATTTACTCATTTTCCGGTTGTCTACATATTTGAATTTTTTATATAAACAGATAAATGAGCGAAATAATTGTGAAGGTGTAGATGCGGAAATCCAACATAAGGTGACTTAAATAGAGAAAATTACAATAAATTATAGAAAAAAAGAGGAAGAAAATAAGAAGTTGCATAGAAAAATTAAAAATCTTCCTTTTGGAAAAGGTGTTGATTCAAAATTTATTATCCTAAATTTCAACCCAATTCTCCGACTTATACCAAATACATATTCGCGAATAAGAATCAACCTAGGCAAATTCTTACAGATTCGATTTGATTTAGTTATTTGCCAAGTTATTAGAGCACTACAGTCTCTTATATTAATATAGATACAATACATTTTTCAACAAAATACATCCTATACGACTTTTCGGAATTAAATTTCTTTCAACCTACTGTTTAGCAGTTGCAATACATACAGCTGAGTACATTTAAAATTGATAATCACGTGTTTTTGTCTTCATCTTAGCGTATACTCCTTAGATTTTGCTGAAATTTTTTTTTCTCTCTTTCCCCTTTTTCCTAATTTTTACATCTTACATACAAAACAAACATGACTGACGAAAACAAAACGTTCGACGAGCTGTGCTTATCACAAGTAGAGAAAACCGAAGAAATCAGAAAAATCCTAAAGGAATACCACAGCACAAACAAAAAATATAGAACTTCGGAATTTGTTTCCAATAAACTTCGGAAATTGGAAGAACAATGGGCTGATTTTGAGAAAACAGAATCCATCATTCAAGAACATGAGAATTTCGACGAAACTCATGAATACTTCAAGCAATCCTGCTCTGACAAGGCAGAGGATTGGTACAATCTAATCAAAGCAACACTATCTGATAAATTAAAATCAATTTCTAGCCATGCGGATAACGAAAACAACCTATTTTATTTCCCAGCTCCCAAAATTTCACAAAAGGGTACCAATACTGAGACTATGCAAGAGTGTGGAGATGATGATTGCTCTAATATAATACGATTTAGACTGCAAGAAGATAGACAAAGATCTATAACACATATTATTCAGTCTATCAATCTTAATTCACTACCAACTGCAAGCCAGGCGTATTTAACACAAAAACTACACTCGCTGCATGGGTATTGGGAAGATTTCAAAACAACCCATATTGAAATAATTTCAAATGCTGCCCCCGAAGATAAAGGCAGCGAATACTTCACGGAAGATGTTTATATAAAATTGGAAACATCATATTCAAATGCTATAATTGCGCTACAAGAACAGCTGGATTCGCGATTTCAAGACTTATCAAATACCACAAATGATTTAACGAATCATCACCATAATGTCTCCTTCAGAGATCAATCAAATTTCTCTTTATTAGATGCAAGGTCATTAATTCCCAGTTTCAATGGAAATCCTAAAGATCTCCACAAATTTATATCTAGTTGTGATGATATATACAAAACGACATCGACGGTGAACGAAAAGCACTCCCTCCTTAGTATAATAAGCAGTAAATTATCTGCAGAGGCATACGATATCTTCAGGTACAATCAAGTCGAAGATTGGCCAACTCTAAAATCGATTTTAAAACAAACATTCGAAGAAAAAATTTCCAGATCCGCCCTACAATCGCAATTAAATAATTGCAAGCAGAAAATAGGGGAAAGCGTAATGGATTTTCTCCAAAGACTTAACACAAGTCTATCCAGATTAAATGAGGCAACCCACTCTTACACAACAGATAAGATACTCCTAAAATCTTTATTAAAAGATAATGAGAGCCAGGCCGTAAGAGCAATAGAGGACGGATTATCCAATCAACAACTCCAAACTTTAGCCAAAGTGCATTCCGAAAAATCCTTTTCTGTATTAAAATCACACATCTTAGAGCATGCATCACGCTTTGAGCAGAAACAACTTGTTTCCCAAGCACAAAATAAGATACATCAAACTCCATTTGAGCAAGCAATAAATTCAAATCTTCGTTGCTTCAAATGTAATAGACTGGGGCATGCTGCATCAAGTTGCCCAGTCATACAACGCACCACGTCAAATTTCAATGCAGTTCCAAAGCTAAACCCCCAATTACAACGCTCTCCAGATTTTAATAAAATTAAATATCCATCGCAATCTCCTTCATGTCGATATTGTCATCGGATGGGACATACAATCGAGGAATGCAGGACAAGAACTGCGAATAATAATCGCTTTAACGACAGCCCAGGAAATCAAAATAATTTCCAAAAGGTGAAAAGTACTCCACCAACAAACACGGCTGACAGACAGCCTCAAAATAGGAACTGGCAGCAGCCAGTATTCCGAGAAAGTCGAACTCCACCGCCGAGATATAATAAAAGTCCATCGGCATCCAGGCAGGGAAACTGGATGCAGCGGGGAGTCGTTTTCGGCAACCCCTCGCAGATGGAAACAACGGCGCAAGTTCATCGCAATCCCGAGACAATATCGACGAAAAACTAAACAGCAAAAAATTAATTCGTATCCCCGTCCAAATTAATAAAAATTCATTAACAATTTCTTTGCCTGTCGATATCTGCTCTGCTCCAAAACTTACTTTTTTAATCGACACGGGAGCAGAGATCAGTTTAATAAAACTCCATCCACTGAAACCAGACAGTATCTGCTACAGAGATGCTGTCTGCAATATAAATACTTTGTTTACAAAGTCAACTTCTACAGAAGAACTCATTTTCGCGAAATTATCTCTGGAATCTGCACAAAATAACCCCATCCTAGAACACCCATTTCAAATAGTGGGAAATAACTCCATCCTCTCATACGATGGCCTGCTTGGTCATGACTTTTTATCTCGATACAATGCTAGTATCAATTATAAAAATAAATACATTTCTTTAGAAATAAACGATTCAAATAAATCTTATCCGTACGAAGAATATTATTCCAATTATCCATACGTTTATTTGAAAAGCGAAGACCCAGAAAAGAGGTCTCAAACAAAAAGTCTATTATATACGGAGATAACATTTTCCGATATAAATACGAATACAATTCTGTCTCCATCAATTGCTTCGAAAAGCAATGCAAATCGATCGCCAGCTAATGCTTCACAAGAAATGAAGCATAAAGGTAAAAATCTATCTCCATCTATAGCCAGAAAAAAGGCTGAATTAAATAAAAATCAATCTCCATCCAAAGCTTCACAAGATATGAAGCAAGAACATAAATGTAAAACTCCATCAATAGCCGCACAGGAGGCTGTATCTAGTGGAGTTCTATCTCCTTCATCAATAAATTCACAAAAAGTGAATTTCAAGATTAAATCCAAAAATTCAAAGAATTTCAATAAGGTTTTATCTCCTTCAAACTCTATCGAGTCGGAATCATCGTATAACTCCTTCCAAATTCCACAAAAGTTGGAATCATATCTCCTTCCTTTTAAAAATCCGAAAGAATCGGATAAATTAAATAAAATTAAAATCCCGGCTCGATCAGAATCCATTATTGAAATTCCAACTCCCTCTATTCAACATCAATCGGTTTGTTTTAAGAAAGAAATAAGGCCAGATTTATTTCTTGGAAACTCGATCGTCGAGCCAGTCAATGGTATGGCAAAAGTCCTCATCCTCAATACAAATGAGGAGGACGACAATCTGGGCCCTTACGAGGTGAACCCAGTATACCAAGACTTTGTGGTTATCTCCGCAGACTCTGAAAGGGATCCAATTAAGGGCAGAATAATGAAACTGCAAAACCTTATCAAATTGGATCACTGCAATCCGGAGGAGTCTGAGAGTATTCGCAATATCTGTAAGGAATTCAACGATCTCTTCTTTATAGAAGGGGATTTCCTATCTTATACAGATGCAATAACCCACAAAATCGAAACACTCCAAGATAAACCGCCCATCTATACCAAGCCATATAGACTTCCTGAGGCAAGCCGAACGGAAATAAATAGGCAAATACAAGAAATGCTCGAGTCGGACATCATCAGACCTTCACATAGACCTGGAATTCTCCACTTCTCCTGGTTCCCAAAAAACCAGATGAGAATGCAAACAAAAAGTGGCGAGTAGTGGTAGACTTTCGTCGTATTAACGACATTACTATTGGCGATGCGTACCCACTGCCTAATATCACTGATATATTAGACCAGTTGGGGAAGTCGAAATATTTTACCACACTCGACTTAGCCAGTGGATTTCACCAGATAAAAATGGACTCGAAGGACAGGGAGAAAACTGCCTTTAGTACACCCTATGGCCACTACGAATACAATCGTATGCCATTTGGTTTAAAAGGAGCCCCTGCTACTTTTCAACGAGCCATGAACAATGTTCTGTCTGGACTTCAAGGCATCTATTGCTTCGTATACATGGATGATATTGTAGTCCATGGATACAATCTCAAAGATCATAATACAAGACTCACAGCAGTATTTAGCCGTCTCCGCAATTTCAACCTCAAACTTCAACCCGACAAGTGCCATTTCCTAAAAAAGGAAATTATGTATTTAGGGCACATAATTACAGAAAATGGAGTCAAACCAGACCCATCAAAAATCAAGTCAGTTCAGTCATATCCAATCGCCTATGTGAGCCGAGTTCTCAATGGTGCAGAGACTCGTTACTCAACAATAGAAAAGCTATCGTTTTCGCAGTTGAGCAATTCAGACCATACGTTTATGGCAGACAATTTACAATTATAACTGACCATAAACCATTAGTATGGCTTATGAATCTGAAAGATCACTCCTCAAGACTAATGAGATGGAGAATACGTCTTGAGGAATATGACTACAAAATAGTCCATAAATCAGGTAAGCTCAACACAAATGCAGATGCTCTCAGTAGAGCAATTCCGGAAAATTTCGAACATTCTGCAGAACCAACCACCTTCGTAAATATGGTAACTAGAAATCAAGCCAGAGCTCAGGCGAATATAAATACACCTAACGCAAGTGTAACTACCCAAAACCCAACTCCATTACCTGTAAATAATTCCTCAGTCATAATAACTGAGACAAATTTTCCTTCTCCTACTAACTAAATTTTTCATCTTGCCAATGCAAGATACAGAACTTGAAAGAGTGTTGGCTTCGAAACTAAAATTTTCAGAAAAATCTCCACTTCTAAAAACTGAACTGAACTTCTACACAAAAAAGGACTCCAAAATAATCATTTCAAAAATTAATTTACCTTATCGATCTCAAAGAGATAGATCAGACCTCGAAAAGATTTTAACTGAGATCTGCTCATACACAGAAGCAAATCAGTTAAAACAAATTAATATCTCCTTCCCTATATTAGATCCACAGAATCTAATAATTATTAAAACCGCTTTTACCAAAATCTTCGCTAATAAACAAATAAACATTCAACTTCATCACGATTCAATAAAATATTTATACGACATTAATGACATCGAACAAGTTTTGAAGGATTTTCATTCATTACCGACGGGAGGCCATCAAGGCGTTTCCCGTAAAATTAAAAGAATCAAAAAGCAATTCTACTGGCCAGGCATGTCAGACGACATCGTAAAGCATGTAAGGAAATGTAAACTTTGTCAGATTAACAAAGTATCCAGAAACCCAAAAATTCCTATGAAAATCTCGAGCATTAGCTCCAAACCTTTCGAAAGAGTGTACCTAGATTTTGTAGGACCTCTCCCAATTTCACATTCTGGAAATAAATACCTCCTTACATTTCAAGACGACCTTTCAAAATTTTCTGAGGCTATTCCCATAGTCGACACCGAGTCTAAGACATTAGCGGAAGCCTTCACGACAACAATAGTTTGTCGACATGGTATTCCAGAAAGTATCCTCACAGATCAAGGTTCCAACCTCATAAGTGGCATGTTCGCCAAGGTATCTAAATTGCTGAGAATTAAAAGGCTCAAAACTGCTCCATATCACCCTCAAACGAATGGTGCATTGGAGAGAAGCCACAGAACCTTAGCAGAATATCTCCGATCTTATGTAGCAAAAGACCCACAAGACTGGGATACATGGATTCCTTATGCCATGTTTGTATACAATACTACCCCTCATTCGAGTACTAATTATACTCCTCGCGAGCTCCTTTACGGATTCCCAGCCGAAATTCCAAACAATTTGAAATCATCTCCAACCGTTTGCTATAACTACGACAATTATGCAAACGAGTTAAGAGTTCCTACAGCATAGCTTCAAAATAGCTAAAGACATGGCCATGGCAAATAAAGAAAAATGTAAAATACAATACGATAAAAACTCCGTCCAAAAATCATTTAATACTGGTGATAAAGTCTTACTCAAAAGCAGAGTTCGAGAGAACAAATTCTCACCACTATGGTCAGGTCCGTATGAGATAATGGAGATTAATTCCCCCGAAAATTCCACTATTAAAATCAATAATAAAAACAAAACTTTTCTCAGAGTAAAAACTTCATCATCTTCAAATATCATTCAGAGATATTAACATGGTGTCATCTTCCAGGTTTCCAAAATGATGCATATAGCATTCATTCTAATTTTCATCCCCTTAACCTACGGCTCAGGAATAGAGGTAAAGCAGCTAAATGCTACTGCAGGCATTTATTTTGAGGAAATTGGCAGAGCCAATTTCTACACCAACGAGTGGAAATTAGTGACATTCTACGACCTGGAAAATTTTAAAACAGAATTCAACAACATCCAGTTCATAGCCCAACAAATTACAGCGACCTGCCGGAAACTGGACAAACACTCAGCCATGAGCCACACTTGTAACGGTACGTTACTACAAATCAATCTTATTATAGCAAACATAGAATATAAGAATATGTTACTTGTGACCCAAAATAGAAAACAAAGAGCACTTTTCAATGCTATAGGCTCAATCTCTAAAGCTCTTTTCGGCACATTGAACGAAGATGATGCCAAGCTATATGATGAACAAATCCGAAATCTCACCCTTAACCAAAACTCCCTCCTATCACTTATGAAAAGCCCAACCGCGTTAGTCGAAGCAACCACAAACATTTTCAACAAAACTAAAGCCGCAATTGAAAAGGAATTCATGGTCATGCATAAAAAACTAATATCAGTGCAGATAGCCACATCATTGATGGAAAACAGAACATTGGATAACAAAATATCCATAGAACTTGAATCACTCATTTCACTGGTTTCGTTAATGGCATTCAGATACCAGAATACCCAGTCAGAGTTAATAGATCTTTTAACAGATTCCAAGCATGGAAAATTCCATCCTATATTAATATCACCGAAAAATATTGAAGATCTTTTATCAAAAATTAGCCAAGAATTACCAAATTCACTAATGCTTCCTATAAATTCCAGAGACAATATATTGTCACAAATCTACAAATTAAGCACGATATCCGCAAATATTTTCAACAACAAAATAATTATAGAACTCCGAATTCCGCTACCTTTTAAAGAACCTTATCAAATATTTAAGGCAATACCATTACCTACACTCCTTAACGGATCGTTCGTGTATATTAATCCATCAAAGGAATATATCCTGCTCGACTACAATCGTGAACACCATGTTGAATTAACTCTCCAGGATATCCACAATTGCGCAACGTTTGACCAAACGCATCTTTACTACAAAATCTCAAACCACAAATACAAAAATAAACCAATGTGAATTAAACTTGATAAAAAAGGAACCAATTACATTACAATCTTAACATTAGAGCAAGTTTATTATTTGTCGCAGTTATCGCAGCAGAATACCTGGCTTTTCTCCCTGAAAGGATCCCTCCACATAGATATTATTTGTGAAGATTCCATTACTTCACAAACCCTGCATGGAATAGGAACAATGCACATAAATCCCGGTTGTTATGTTCGCAGCAAAAAATTCATCCTGCACGGACATAACGTAAAAATGTTCAAATTCAATTCCCATTTTATCCCAACGATAAACATTTCTAATATAATATGGAATATGACGTCTTCTCCAAAGGAAACGCATACAGAAACAGATCCCTTAAAGATTGTAACAAACGCGGATCTAAAGAAAGTGCTAGAATCCACTCGTTTCCAAAAACATCAAGAATTAATTCCTCTCAATCCCATAAATAGTCATCATATTCATCATTACGCACTGTCATATTTAACAGTGTCTTTGATCGTATCTATTCTCTGCATATATCTATACATGAGATACAAATCAGGGGCCCGCAAAGCTAAAAATATTCCGCCGGAACATAAATTAGAAGATGTGCCTATACCAGCACATAGAAAGTCAAAATTCAAATTAACTCCTGCACCACAAAGAAATACTACAGAAAACGTCTAACTTACGGACACTAACAAACTGACAACAGTAACCTTTTACTTTCCTTAATTTTTATCGCTCTAACAACCCCCTCTTCTCAACAAAAAAGAACACAATTTCCAATAATTTCAATGAAGAAATGAAAAATGTTACAATTTCTAAAAAAAAAAAACTGTAAAAGATAGAGGAGAAATAAAGGTGAACACAAACAAGAAAAAATTTCCATCGCTACATGATTTTCAATTATATAAAAATTATTTATATGAATATACCGTAATAAAGGAAGTAAAAATAATGAAAAATGTAATAAAAAAAAAAAAAAAAAAAAAAACATAAACCTCGAACCCGAGCTAGAAAACATGTCCAGAGTTTTTTACTCAGCCACTCACCCCAATTAACACCATCGAGAAACCCAGAAAACAGTGCAAACAAAAAACAAAAAAAAAAGAGAAAAATCCACGATTTCATTAAAATTTCAAGAATTTTATTATTTTTTTTTTTTTTATATATAAAAATAAAAAAAGGAAGCACTTCACCAAAATAATTGCTTAAATATAAAGAGAGGTGGTGCATCGATGGGTCCAGCTGGGCAGCTACCACTCTTCATATACGTCTCGAGGCAGCTCTCCTGCAGGTTGTTCGATCAGGCTGATGGGAAAATGACCATTCCTTTCAGGATCTGCCACTGGTAAGCCATGAAGGCAGGATAGCCCTGTCAGCACTAAAGACCCGCCTGAAATAAAGAATTTTTTTTTATTTTTTTTTTCTACTACTCCAGAAAAGAGGGGTAAAAGTAATAAAAATGTTAAAAAAGGTAACTTACCAGCGACGGAGATGGACATGTTGTAGTCCGACCAAAGGTGAAAATTTACGGTGTGGTATCGTCCAACCTCGGCAGGAGCGCCCCAAATTGTACGAGTGGCTCGGCCGGGGCACCGGAAGACAAGCCTTATTGGCCCTCGCCAACCTGACCAGACCTGCTCAACAAAAATCCCAGTAATCATCACCACGTATGGGGCCGGCACGCGATATTCCGCGCGAGATACTAATTGCTCGGAAAACATTTTGCGAATGATAAATTTCCTATACGCCACAGAAAATGCATATCATAAAAATGCTGAAATAGCTTAAAACAATTACGAGCAGATAAACGAGCAATAGAATTAACAGGGACCCAATATCGAAAATTTAACGCGATAAGCACATAACACGTAACAAAGTAAGTAACATCGCCCACACTCAACACCTACAAACGCATACATAAAATCCCATAGCTCGACAACAAGAATAAAAAAATAAAAAAAGAGCTCAACGTAGGTATACAGTTACAGCTGACAAAACGACAAGGGCGCATAAGAAATCAGGCATCTTAACTACATGTACCAATAAAATATTTCTTTTTTTTCTCTTCTTATCTTTGTTTATAAAACAAATCACCCGACGCTCGCAAGACAAATTCGAATTGTGCAGCCACAAAAAAAAAACACACACAACACAAGCCAAACAAATATTCAAAGTAATACCTCTCCTTTTACTTAAATTTCATGACTCTAATAACTCCCTCACCTTCTCAAAAAAGCAACACAATTTTCAGGATTCGGATTAGAAGATTTTTTTTTCTCCCACAATTTATAAAATAATGTACAGTATGAACAAAAAAAAGAAAAAAAATATATACAAATAAATAAATATCAAATGAAAAATATATATATATAAAAAAAAAAGTATGCAAATATATAGTGTAATGAATAAAATAAATAATTTGTTTTACTAATGATGCCAGGAAACAAATTATCTTTTAAAACGAGTAGTAATTTCAATAAAAATAAATAAATAAGTAGCAGTTATTAATATTATAAGAGAATATATTATGCAAATTAATTTCTATTATTACCTATAATTACTAAAACTAAATTTTTTTTTCTTCCATCTCCTGTTTTATAAAAAATAAATAAGTAAATAAATAAATGATAAATAATTTTTAGTCATAATAAAATTATATATATATAATTCCTTTTATAAACTATAATAAGGTAAGGCAATCCTAAGTTTAATAGCTCTATAGCTACAAATTTTTCTTCTAGGATATAAATATATAGATATACATTATAATACGTATATTATAAGATAATCTTTAGATAACTCCTTCGATTATATAAAGAAAGTTTTATTCCCAAAAAATAAAACTTTCTTTTCCCCATGGGGGAGGGATGTTGTGACTCAGGTACCAATGCCCTAAATCACAACCATAGGGTGAATACATCAATATATTGCCCTATGCAATATATTGATGTATCGCAGAAAGGACCCTGAAAAGGAAAAACCAATTTAATTTAAATTTTCATTTAAATCATTTAAATTTTCATTTAAATGATTTAAATTTTCATTTAAATCATTTAAATTTTCATTTAAATCATTTAAATTTTCATTTAAATCATTTAAATTTCTCATTTGCCTTCAAAAATTTCAAATGCATTTAAAGTTGCATTTCCATACTGCAACAAAATGCAATTTAGCATAAACTGCATTTCGTTATCAGTAATGCACTCCACTCACACGGTATATCTACCTACATGCCGTGTAATCGGATATCATTTTTCGTCGTGCAAATTGAATTGTACATAAAATAATTCGCATATTCTCACGTACGATCTTTCATCGCCGTGAGAAAGCAAAAAGAAAAAAAGCTTTTTCTATAAGTGATCATGGGTACCTGGGGCCGGCAAGCCCAAACCTTGAGGAGTTAGAATTTTAAAGCCGTCGAGAGTAGTTTCGTAAAAAAAATACAAAATCGGAAAATTACAAAATGAAATACAAAAATTATAGATCTGTTCTTAAATCTATTCTAACAACCATTAAGAAATCAAATTAGTTATAGAAACTAATCTATGTGAAACTGATAATTATAGAAACTAATCTATGTGAAACTGATAAGTATTAACATAAGAATACGGCATAGCTGTTAAAATATATTAGTGCGGAATAAAGAAAGTTATAATTTGTGTTGTTATTTTAAATTTTCGCCTTCCAATTGCTTCTTTCTGATAATGCCAGGAAGCACGAGCAATTTGGTTACATAACACCGAGCAAGCATTCACACAGCTGAAGGGATGTCTTACCACTGCGCCAGTACTTGCCAATCCAGATTTCACGCGGCCGTTTTTCATACAGTGTGATGCAAGCACGACGGTAGTGGGCAGCGTGCTATTCCAGCGATCTGCTGACGGAGCTGAACACTCCATCGCGTTTATGTCGCGGCACAAAAAAACTATAGCATCACCGAGTTAGAGTGTCTGGCGGCGGTACTGAGCGTCAAACGCTTCCGACCATATGTTGAAGGCCTGGAGTTTACGATCATCACCGATCATGCTAGTCTTTAATGGCTCATGGACCAAAGAGATCTATGTAACAGGCTAGCACGGTGGAGTCTTAAGCTCCAAGCCTTCACCTTCAACATCGAATATCGGAAAAGCAAGGAAAACGTGGTGGCGGACGCTCTGTCCCGCTGTTTTGCCGAGGAGTTGAGGAGTTCTATTATGGAAAAGGACGCTTGTTCTCCCGCTATTGAATCAGTCGTCCTAGATTCACAAGCATATCTTGAGATGTCTTATGTTGAGCGAGTTCAGAGAATAACCTCTAAGCCAGACGCCTTTAATAACCTCCGAGTCACAGACGGCAGGGTGTATATATCATTTGTTTCTCCCGAGAACATCGTGGAATCAAGTCTAATGGAAGCTTTGGGTGCCTGAAGGGCTCATCACCAAACTGATCGACGAGGAACACTGCTCACCAACATCCGCGCATTTTGGGATTGCCAAAACCCTCGAAAAGCTGCGTCGTCACTACTATTGGCCGTCAATGGGGCTCGACGTGCAAAGATTTGTTAATCAGTGTGAAGTTTGTTAAAGCGTGAAGCCGTGCAACTATTCTCTTAGACCTCCTTTAGGAGAGCGACGATACACAGAGCTACCTCGGCAGCGCCTGTTCTGCGATTTCTTGGGTCCTTATCCACGAAGCAAAAAGGGGAACAGGTACATCTTCATCATCCTTGACCACTTAACCAAATTTTTGCTGCTGAAAGCAATGCCAGAAGCCACCTCTGCGAGGGTCGTAAGCTACTTGGAACAAGAAGTATACCATGTGCTCGGGGTTCCAGAATTCCTCCATTCTGACACTGGAAGCCAGTTCACTTCCAACCTCTTTATCCAATCGTTACAGAAGTATGGGGTCGAGCACTGTCTCTCCTCAACCTATTCACCTCAGTCCAACGCGTCCGAGCGAGTCAACCAATCAGTACTCGCGGCGATCCGCGCGTATGCTGGAGACGATCACCGGAACTGGGATGAACACCTGACTGAGACAGCGTTCGCTCTCCGAAACGTAGTACACGATTCCACCAAGTGCTCCCCGTACTTCGCGATGTTTGGAAGACACCCCGTAACACATGGGAATGCCTACAATTTACTGCGAGATCTGACCTCGGACACAGATGGGGCACCTGAAATAATCCCAGTAAATCAAAGAGCGCACTCAGTGCGGGACCAGATCAAAGCACATCTGGCGGAGGCGTACAAAAGATACTCCGCAGGCTACAATCTCCGAACCCGCGTGAGGACCTTTCAACCAGGGCAGATCGTTTTCGTACGAAATCACGTGCAGAGTAGTGCGGTAGATCGGTTCACTGCGAAACTGGCTCCAAAATTCATCAAAGCCACTGTTGCAGAGCGCATAGCCCGCGTTGCTTATCGTCTAAGGAATGAGAAGGGTCTCCCCATCGGAGTCTATCATGCCCAGGATATTAAGTCTTGAACCGAGCTAGGTTAGTCCTGGTAGCCCAAAGAAGGCATCCAGCCAGCTTAACTGGTATCTACAGGTTACCAATGCGCCGCTTAGGACCTGCTCAACCTAGCGGTCGGTATACCTCTTGTTAATAAGATCCCTTTTATCTTCTATATATGTCCCTGTGTTATATTTTTTTTTCGTGCTCTTTTGTTCCCCTTTCCACAATTTTAATCCCTGCATTTCTCCATTATTTCCTAATCTGTGGTGGTCAAGCAAATGAACAAATAAGTCTCGGTAGCCCTAAGAAGGCATCCGGCAAGCTTCACTTGTGAACTTCAGGTTATCGCAAACCCTCCTACTACTTCCCCAGTGGCGGGTGATAAACCTCTTGCATTGTGCTACTAACCCCTTCTGGGTTAGCCTTCATCTGAAGGATTTTATTTTCCTGTCCCTTCTTCAATTTTCCTCGTAGTAGAACGGTGTTCGAGCGTCAGTGCGTGTGGATGAGATCTCGGTAAAACTTTTTTTTATTCATTACAATGCCCCTAAACCATCAGGTTTAGATAGTCTGAAATTTTGTCACTAATCCCTTCTGGATTAGCCTTCATCTGAAGGATTTTACTTTCCTGTCCTTTCTTCAATTTCCTTAGAGCTTGAGCCCGCTTGCTGCATCCCGCGGGATTTCCGTCGTCCTGAGTGAGTTGATAGATGAATTCTATCTGTTACGAAGCGATCTCCTCTCTTGGGATTGGGGGATTTCCCGGGTGTTGCGACCGGATTCAGCAGCACACAAAACGATAAGTAGCGGCATTTCACCGACGAAGTCGTAACCTTGAGCCGAACATTCTCGTACCCAATAAATCAATCGCTGCACCTCTTCCTGGTCAGTTCATTGGGCATGGCGAGTTGGTAGATGATGTCTATCGGTAGATCAGTCCTCCCTCGTTCAAGACGAATTGGGATCTTAGATCTCAACAACACAGGGTCTAGCGTATGCCCGGGTTGAGACTCTTGCGGGTCGTCCCCACGTTGGGCGCGGCTGCAAAGATATCATTCATAGTTCACCTCCCAAGCAAACCTTTTGTTTTTTTTCTCCTCTTTCTTCTCCTTTCCCTCTTTTCTCTCCCTTCCCCGTTGTGCCCGGCATGAGACTCTATTCTCGGTGGGTCGTCCCCACGCTGTAGCGCTCTGCCTTCACGCTACTTTTCTTTCACTTGTCTATTCCCACTTTCCCCTCTAAGTTTCTTTTCTTTCATTATGTATTTTTCGTTTTATCTTCTGGTACACCTGGAAAAAGAAAAAAAAAAGGCACATAAAAAGCTTCAAAAACCACAATTCGAGAAAGTAGCCTTTTGCCACTTTCCACACTAGCACACCGGCAAACCAAATAGTGCGCGCCACGAATCATTAAAAGCTAAAACGAGAAATAGTTTGAGAAGCTTTGACAAAACGCATTGCAACTATTCTCATATATATGTTCAAGCCATTCCACACTGGAACTTGAACACCGTCCCGTCTGTCGTGAACTATTCGAGCGACAAGTCGAGTAGCATCACGTGATGGCAAACCACCCAATGGCAGCTCACCACGACAGTTTAGAGGAGAACGTTCTAACCGATGACATGGAGTACCCGCGAAGAGATGCGAAGGATGGCTCTCGGGCATTTCGGAATGGATGAGATGTGGACGTTTTGATGGGGGTTTTTTTTGAGAGATTCATTAGTGGTCTGTTGAAGAGGAAGGTGGCGAGCTGGTGTGGCAGTAGGAAAAGGGAAAATTTTGTCAAGTTTTTTTTTATATCCGGTGCAACCTGTAGTCGAGTTATATTTTTTTTTTACCTGTGAAGATAAAACCCGAGGGAACCATCGAGTCTTTTGCTCTAGAGGATAAGTCGTAGATATGAATACCATGTGGGCGCAAAGAAATCATAACCGCGTTTTCTAGTGCTACAAACCGCTGGTGTGCCTACATAACCTCATTGAAGACGATTCCACGAATTTTTGTTTTATTTATTTTTTGCTCGCAAATTTTACGGAGTTGAACAATCATACCTGCGCGACGTGCATATACCATATTTAGTTCAAAGCGTGAATTCAATCAACCATCAGTGAACTGAACGTACCTACGGGACGTATATACTCGGCATAATCAACTATCAGATAATTTTTTTTAAATATTATTGGCTTAGACGTACCTGAGCAACTCATATTGGTACCTTAGTGCTTCATAACATATCATATCAGGTGTCAGCAAGACAAACGTACCTGTGGGACGTATATATACACGGCATAATCACTTATCAGATAATTTTTACAAATATTATTGGCTTAGACGTACCTGAGCAACTCATATTGGTACCTTAGTGCTCCATAACATACATCATATCAGGTGTCATCAAGACAGTCATACCTGCGCGACGTGCATATACCATATTTAGTTCAAAGCGTGAATTCAAATCAACCATCAGTGAACTGAACGTACCTACGGGACGTATATACTCGGAATAATCAACTATCAGATAATTTTTTTTTAAATATTATTGGCTTAGACGTACCTGAGCAACTCATATTGGTACCTTAGTGCTTCATAACATATCATATCAGGTGTCAGCAAGACAAACGTACCTGTGGGACGTATATACTCGGCATTATAACTATCAGATAATTTTTTTTAAATATTATTGGCTTAGCCGTACCTGAGCAACTCATATTGCTACCTTAGTGCTTCATAACATATCTAATCAGGTGTCAGCAAGACAAACGTACCTGTGGGACGTATATATACACGACATAATCACTTATCAGATAATTTTTACAAATATTATTGGCTTAGACTACCTTAGTGCTCATAACATATCATATCAGGTGTCATCAAGACAATCATACCTGCGCGACGGGCATATACCATATTTAGTTCAAAGCGTAAATTCAAATCAACCATCAGTGAACTGAACGTACCTACGGGACGTATATACTCGGCATAATCAACTATCAGATAATTTTTACAAATATTATTGGCTTAGACGTACATGAGCAACTCATATTGGTACCTTAGTGCTCCATAACATACATCATATCAGGTGTCTGCAAGGCAATCATACCGGCGCGACATACATATACTATATTTAGTTCAAAGCGTGAATCCAAGTCAAACACCAGTGAACTGAACGTACCTACGGGACGTATATATACGTGGCATAATCAATTGTCAGATTTGTTTTTCAAGTATTATTGGCTTGGTCGTACCTGCGGAGCGCATATATAACATAATCAGTTTAAAACATCCGATTTCTTTTCTCCTTTCCATCAAATACCAGTGAATGTGACCTGCATTTGGGTCTCCCTACTGGTGTCAATTAACGCACATATCCGGGAGGCACTATACGAAGCAAGCCTGCTGGTCGAGGCCCTGGTCGGGCACGAGAAGAGTTCCCGAGCTAGTTGGGAGTACATCAGATTCAGGAGGAGGAACTAAGTAGTGGAGAAGCTTGCCTAGTGTCCAAGAAGAAGACGTTAGAGTGAATGTTTTACATCAGCTTGTTGGTATCCAGGTTCGTGAGCAAAAAGGGTGACTCCATTTGTCAAACCGATGCGAATCGACCCTTCTGGTCTTGCTGTGCAGCGTTAAGAAGAGTTGCACCCTACCTGGCTAACTAGTCCGCTCTACGTTTGACAAGCTGGGTCCCCCTTTTTTCTATATTTTTTTTTGTTTTTTTTCTCTATTTTAAGGCAATAAGCATTTGTTTGTTTGTTTTGGTTTTATTTAATCTTATTTGAACAGTGAAATTTCGTTGATCGTGTCCATGCGTACACGCGTTTAGCTTTAAGTGTCTTTAGAGTAGGGCTCGAGCAACATAGGTAGGTAAGATTACGCAGATGTTTTGCATTTAGTTTAAGAGTGTGAAAAGCTACACTAGGTTAACCATCTTTGTCATATAACAAGTGTATTACAATTCCGCAAGTCGCCGTAAACCATTCTACATTATAACGTTTGAACTCAACCTAGTTGTATGAACTTATTTCCTCCAGCCCTGTTAGCTGTACTCATGCATTACCCCCTTTTCAGATGCCCACGTTGCCAAGTGCTTAATATGCTCGAGTAAGTGTTTAATGGGTGGCGGCGAGGCCAGGCGGTGAGACTCCGGCTTACACACACACACTGGGGCTAAGAATTTTCTTCTGACTGTGACATCTTAGCCAGGGTGGATGGGGGCGATGGGCCCAAGTCATGTCCAGTCCGGACTTCATCATCATCCGAAGTCTACGTTTTTTTTTCTCCCTCTCTAATATCTCTCTCTCTGCGTCGAACTTCTCCGGGTGGTAGCCACTTGTACGGCGTTGACCTTTTTTTTTATTATTTCATTTCAGTACTGCAACGCTGGTATAGTTTTAAAAATAAATTTTCCTTCCAGGTTTTCAGGTTGCACGAGTGGAGGTGACGCGAGAAGTCTTTTTTTCCGTCCGTCCGTCTGAAGTCCCCATGTAAACAACTCAGTTCCCCGTTTGTTTTGTTTCATTTTTTTCGCACAGCTTTACAAGCATCGAGGGATGTGGGTGGCAAGAACCACCCCAAGCCGGCTGACCGCTAGCGGCAATATGCTGTGCAGCCACCCACACTAATCCCGAGATGAATTTTGCAGCAAGAGGTGTCAGTTGCAGCGCCTATCTGCATTCGTGGCAAGACGGATGCAGGTAGGGCTGACAATGGGCGCGCTCTTCGCTACAATTTTCTAGTCGAAATTAAAGCGTGATTACCTCGATACCTTCAGTACGATTTGTCGTGAAAATTACAATATATATGTACGAACGTACATATATATCACAAAAAAGCTTTCGCGATAAGAAGTGCGCGCCGCGAAAATACATTATATGTATACGCGCGCCGCAATATCAATCAACGGGACGGTGGCTGATGTTTATAAAAGCATCAAATTTCAAGCCATCATCCAACGAAAAATATTCTGGACTTGTTTAAAGAAGTCCAGAATAAATGAAAATTTTCTCAGGGTAGAAATGCAACTATGCATTTTCTACCCTGAACGAGGGCTCTTGATCGCGACGAAAGTGATCAAGAGCCGAGTTGAATTTAAAATCTTCGACGGGCGAGTTGGTCTGTAAAAATAACGGAAAAAGGTCGAGTACGGTTTTCAGACGCGGTGAAAAGGCTTGTGAAAATAATAAATTGTCAGAAAAGAAAAAGCTCGTGAAAATAATAAATTGTCAGAAAAGAAAAAGTTTGTGAAAATAATAAATTGTCAGAAAAGAAAAAACCTGTGAAAGTAATAAATTGTCAGAAAAGAAAAAGCTTGTGAAATTAATAAATTACTAGTATTAGTATTGTCCAAAGGGTTACAACAGTAGCTTGAAATAAAACGTGTAACAAAAAGGAAAAAAAGTGTTTTGGATATAGTTCCTGCCAGTCCTAAAAAGGTACGTAACAAAATTGGCGCAGCCGGTAGGATAGAGGAAGCCTACATTGCAAAATACCAAAAGTATAATCGCTTGAAAAGCCTCTATCCTGCGAATCAAAAAGAAGTTGAAGACGGGATCGAATACTGGGCAAGACACCCTACCCTCCGCCTGAAATTGAGTCTGGCTTCAGGAGAATTTCGATCTTGTCGGCTCCCAACGCTCGGGGTCGGACAGCTTTAACTGCCTCTGTTTGAAAAAACACGCAGCCACCCTCTCATCAAAGCACAAAGTGCCAACGTGGGACAACAGCGGGCTTCATCCCAGCCCAGGAAAAATAGACGTCCACATTAAGATGAAAATTCCAACGCGACACCTGGAGGAAGATCAGATACACTCCAATCTGCGATCCGGAGCTGACAGGGACTTCGAAGTAGGCAACGCGCCCCCCTTTCAGCTTTTATCCAGGGGAATCTAAGAAGGCCATGGGCCCCCGGCAGCAAAAGAACTTCAAGCCACAAAACCAGCGATCCTGAATTTAGAGAGACCTCGAAGAAGGCAATAAGCCCCCTCTCAACTTGAACCAAGGGAATTAAGACGGCAGAAGCCCCCCTAGCTGCAAATTTTACACACGGTGGTCCATGAGCGAAGAAAGCTCCCACCAGGAAGCGCCGCCGGAAATCTTACCACTTCAACCAACTCCACAACAATCTTGCTCACCGGGCGACGTACAGGAAGTTCCGTCCCGGTACGAAGGAGGCAAAGCGGGAGCAACATCCGCAACAGAGGGTACTAGCCAAACACCCCCAACAAATTCAACAACAAGAGGAGTCACGTTAAGGAGCGGGACAATCCTGACAGGTCCCCACCAAGTAAGAAACACTGTAAACTTAGATATATATTTAAAAAATTTGGAAGAGAAAGTGTGAAACTCCTCCAAACTCTCTAGGAATCAGTGCGACTCAGTAGAAAAGCAGATCGAAAAGTCGAGAAAAGAAAGATTGGAAACAATCGAAAAATTTAAAATTAACACAGAGAAGTTCAAAAAGAGCTTAAAGGAGTTTGGAGAATTTTCGCACTCTCTCGGGGTAGATATCATACAAAATAATAGTGGTAGGTTAAGAGAAAGTGCCATCGAAGGCACTGTCAGCGATTCCACCGCGAGTGAATTCCTTTTAAATTGGCTGGGCGACTCCCTTCTGCAGACTAGCAACGAAGATACTAGCTCACCAATAGTGTCAAATTCTATTTTCAAAATCCCCAATTTAAACATGGCAGATTAAGCTAAAATCGCCAAGCTAACTGCCCAGCTCGTTCCCCTATTCTCGGGAGAGCACCACTTAAAATTGAGCCTTGAGCTCCAAAGTTTCCTAGGATGCTGCAGGCAGGTAATTCAGTGCATTTCGGTGGATGAACTATAAGCATTTTTACAAATCTTTCCCACCAGACTTCGAGGCGAAGCTTACCAGCTTTTTGCCTCAAATATGCCCACTACTTTCAAAGAAATAGAAGAACGGTTAAATCACATATACCTGCCTAGGGAAACTTACCAGGAACTGGTAAACAAGTTAATTACAACAAGGCAGTATCCCTTAGAAAACCTCACAGCCTTCACGGCACGAGTGAAACAGATGCTGGCACTCTGTAATGAAGCAGCAGAATCCAAATACGAAGCCACAGCAGCGCCAGCTGTTAAAACGCAGCTGGAAGATTTCGCAAAGAATGCATTAAAGACTGGCGTAAATAACTCATATATGTGCCAATACCATGACAGACGGCACGGTGGATGACCTCGTACAACGAGCACTTGACATGGAACGTCTCCAGCAAATTGATCTATTCCTGCAACCTCCAGGACAATTCTAAACCAATATGATGCAGAATACATTGCCAAATTCTGCTTGTACCAGTGTACCAAATAACGTACAATTAAATCAAAGTAGTACTCTAGTAAATTAAAGCGTATATAATCCTGGCATCATATACTCACAGGATCCCCGGCAAAACAATATGCCCATTAACCCAAGCAGTCACATACCAACGTCACAGTGAACACAGGCCGGCACAGCATATATTAAACGGGAACCAAGATCACCAAATAAAAATTATAATGTAAATAATAAAAATACCTATTTAAATAAAATGACTTGTAGTTTTTGTAATCTAAGAGGCCACACATTTGCTGATTGCCTGAAAAGGAAAAATACGCCTTATTGCGTGAACTTTAAAATGTATAACCATGACGTGCGTGACTGCAGGAGAAGCAACAACAGTTTCCAGAGACCACATAACAATACTGTATCACCAAATCAACGACCAAGGGACCCACAAGGTTCCAACAACTCAAGAGTCTATAATGTGCGAAAAAAGTGTGAGTTCTGTGGCCGTACTGGACATATATTAAGCGCATGTCAACAAAAACGTAAATGGGAAGCTCGGAGTCAGGGAAACGACGTACAGTCGACCCAAAACTCCCCGGTTCGACTATAAATCTCTCATCTAATAAAATAGGGTCTCCTCAGCAGCCCGATTCCAGTGTAAAAATTCCTTTAGACATCGGCCTGAACGGCCAAACTACTAGCAGTAGACACAGGCGCTGAGGTAAATATAATAAAGAAAAGCTCATTAAAAGATCTGAACACAATTAACCACAATGAGGCATGCACACTTCAAACCCCATTTGGTACCGGAAAGACGCTGGGAAATTGCCAGGGAAACTTCGTTTTCAAAAACAAAATTCCCTGCAAGTTTCAAGTCGTAAAGAACTTGCCTGGCTTTTCCGATGATGGACTTCTAGGAAATGATTTCCTAGCAAAAAACTGTAACGTTGAGGGTCCTAATAAGGCACTAAGGTTTCCTCGCACGGAGACTAATCCCGATGACTTTGCTTTGCCATTGATGTTTGAAACGGACAAGCTACATTCTGAAAAAGCAGTCGAAGTAAGAACACTTGCAGAAGAGTTAGAGTCTAAACAGGCTGAACTATCCACCTCCAGTATCTTCAAGGCTTCTCAAACGAGAAAAGCTGGCTGCCAAGCTCCAAAAGAGCTCAAGGAATGTGAAATGAGCTGTCTGGGCGAACAAGAGACCGACGAAATCAGGCAGCAATTGGTTGCCTTTAAGGAACCAATCTGCATACCTGTGCGCTCTCAAATTATTGCCCCAGTCCCGTTACAAACTCAAGAAGAAATGCTCTCTTTATCCCAAGAGATAAGCGATGGAGTCTTCTTGGCAAACAGTTTACTGTCATCTGGAGAAAAACTAGTGCTGGTTAGTATTCTCAACGCTAACAGTCATCAAGTAGTCATACATAGCTTAAAGTTACAGCTATATCCAATAAACTACTACACAATAGTCCCATTAACGCGCACAAAAGACCACCAAAATACGCACATTTCCATACCAAATACGAAGGAATTATTGAATACAAAAGAAATATCCAAGTTAAGTAGAGGCAGTGACGAGTGCCTAAAGCCTGCCAAAAAGGTGCATATAGCTCTTCCGTCCAAAATCCTGAGGCATAAATTATTATTAAGCAACCAACGGCCATATAAGAATGGTAACGAGTCTCTAAAGCCTATACTAAAGGTGCATATTACTCCACCGTCACACAACACAAAAAATTCTACATGGTCAAAAAGCAATAGCATCGACGCGCATGAGTATCCCACACAACCTAAGGCAAAGACCACACAGGTGTACCAAACTAAGCCGTCAACAAAGCAGGAAGAAAATACCCTGCAACATGCTAAAAAAACAAAATAAAGCCTCAAAAGGAATCCAATAAGCCTCATCTACTTACAGGTAACAAGTTAAACAGGAAGAAAAAGTCAACCCAAGGTTCAGCTGAAAAATCAGCAATTTTACAACATGTACGATATCTATACCCGGATTATGAGATTCCGGACGACATAAAGCAATACCCGTGTATTTCCAGGCTAGAGCAAGAGCTCAGCCTATACCCTAATTTGACCGCGGAAGAAAAAATTTCGATATCAGAACTCTGCGAAGAGTATAACGATATCTTTTTCCTCAAAGGTGACAAACTCACCTATACAAATGCAATAACGCATAACATCCCATTGGCGCAAGATCAAGCACCAATCAATCAAAAAATGTACCGCTTACCTGAAACACAGCGGAAAGTAATTAATGAGCAGCTAAAAGAAATGCTAGACAGCGGGATAGTCCAGTGTAGTAAAAGCCCTTGGAATTCACCTCTACTAGTTGTCCCCAAGAAAGCTGGACCTGACGGTGAAAAAAGGTGGCGCGTCGTTGTCGACTTTCGGAAATTAAACGAAAAGACAATTGGCGACGCATTCCAGCTACCACGAATCGAGGATATTCTCGACCAACTAGGTCACGCAAGGTATTTCACCACACTCGATTTGGCCAACGGCTATCATCAAGTTCTTGTCGACAAAAAAGATCGACATAAAACTGCTTTCAGCACAAGCTATGGGCACTACGAGTTCAAGCGTATGCCATTCGGGCTCAAAGGAGCCCCCGCCACATTTTAACGCCTAATGAATTTCGTCTTAACAGGCCTACAAGGCCTCGAATGTTTTGTCTACCTAGATGACATTGTCATCTATGGAAATAATTTAAACGACCACAACGAAAAGTTGAGGAAAGTCTTCAATAAGTTGAGAGAGAACAACTTATAACTGCAGCCAGAGAAGTGCCAGTTTCTACGAAGAGAAGCTGTTTACCTGGGACACAAATGTTCTAGCAAGGAGCCCTACCAGACCCAAGTAAGACGGCCTGCGTCCAAATATTTCCTGTTCCAAGAACAGTAAGGCAAGTTCAGTAATTTTTAGGACTTGCCAATTACTACAGGAAATTCATTCCAGACTTCTCCAAAATTGTACGTCCAATCACGAATTTACTCCGAAAGGATGTAAAATTCACTTGGACAGAGAAATGCCAGGAAGCATTTCAAAGCATAAAAAATGCTTTAATTTCTCCACCACTTTTGATTTACCCCGATTTTACAAAATCTATTAATCTTACTACGGACGCAGGTAACGAGGCTCTAGGAGCTGTTCTTTCTCAAGGAGAAGTCGGAAAGGACCAGCCCATTGCCTATGCAAGCCGCACATTAAACAAAGCCGAAAGAAATTACTCCACTACAGAGAAAGAGTTATTGGCAATTGTCTGGGCTACCAAGAATTTCAGGTGCTATCTTCAAGGCCCGAAATTCACAGTCTATACTGACCATAAACCTCACAAAGGTGTCTTCAATGTGAAAGACCCTACTTCTCGTTTGGTGAGATTTCACCACAAATTATCTGAATTCGATTACAACGTCGAATATAAACCAGGGAAGTACACCGCTAATGCCGATGCACTAAATCGCATCCCTCAAGCATTAAAGGAAGACCGTTTAGGCCATACCCTAACGGTAAAAGCCCTAGTCCACCACACGATGGACTCAGATGTGGAGGTAGACAATTCCACAAATAATAAGAAAAAGAAGAAATCCGCTCATTGCTTCGTCGTGACTCGAGCTCAGAAACAAAAGGCTCAAGAGAAAATAAATAGCTCCAGTGTGGAGACAGAAGAGCACACGAAAGCGGACCAAGACACCCGAAGTTATTACGAGCCCCACGGAGATCCAAACAATCTTAAAATATTATCACGATTCTCCATTCGGTGGCCATCAAGGTGTCATAAAAACTTACAAACGTATAAGACGCAAGTATTGGTGGAGACACATGCTTAGCGACATCAAGAAATACATTAAAAAATGCCCAAAGTGTCAGACGATGAAAGCATCTCCACAATATAAAATGCCAATGGTTATCACGGACATCGCAGAACAACCGGTCGACAAAGTTTACCTCGATATTGTAGGTCCATTAGAAGAGACCACATCAGGTAATAAGTACATCTTGACTTTCCAAGATAATTTAACAAAATTTGTCGACTGGTATGCAATACCTAATGCAGAAGCAGTCACAGTAGCGCTGGTTTTCTTTGATGAAATCGTTACGCGCTATCGCATACCCAAAAGAATACTCACCGATCAGGGAACAAATTTCCTGAGTGAATTATTCAAAAGAGTATGTAAGCTTCCAAAGGTAAATAAACTACAAACTTCAGCATACTACCCACAGTCTAATGGAACACTAGAGCGTGCACATAGACCCCTGATAGAATACCTGCGAGCAATCGTAGATAAAAATCCCAAAACATGGGACCAATACCTACGAACCGCTGCATTCGTGTACAACAACAATGTACACGCGGGTACTAAACTTACCCCAATGGACTGCCTATACGGCTTCACATCGGATGTCCCATCAAATTTGAAACGGGATCTCGAACCCGTTTACAATCATGAGAGCTAGGACCTTATCAGGTAATCCCAATACCAAGTGATGTGAATACCACCATCAAAATTGGTAAACGTATCGTAACGGTACATAATAATCGTTTAAAACCATATTTCGAGTAAAAGCATGTTGAACAAAAATGAACCAGGTTGACTTGAAATTCCTACTTCAGTTTCCATTAAACCTCATTTCAATACCTCCCCATAAACATTTGCGGTGGAGTCACTCAACTGCCCAGTTTAAAACGGCACAATGCAAGTACAAATATGCTTAAAGGATTGTTTTCTTCTTCCGAATTGTCCACAGAAATGGCGCTGAAATTCAACATAGTTGCCCTCTTCATCCAGTACACAACTGGAGCATTCGCTGACAAACCTTATGTAATGACCCAGCTAAATGACTCGGGTATACTTTTCGAGGACCTGGGAAATCTCATGGTATATCATGACACCTGGAATGTTCTCACCGAGATAGATTTGGATGAATTAGATGCCCAGATAAAGCTAGCAGAATATGCAGAGCACTTGGTGCATAAGCACTGCATAAATATAACAAACCCAGAAGACCTGTGTAACGTACAGCAACTACACATACACGCTATAATAGACAGCGTACGAAAGCGCACGGAAACTATAAAGGAACTAGTACCAGGAAAACGCAAGGCCAGATTGCTATTTGATGGAATAGGCAGTGCCATGCACAATTTGTTTGGCACTATGGACAGCAATAACGAGAAAGAAATTTACAGCAGGTTAGAAGAACTTGAATCGAATACACAAGCCCTAGCCGAGCTAGAGAAACATCAAATTAGTGTTGTAAAAACTACCTTGGAAAAGATTCAAAAACCGCTGGCTATGTTAATAGACAGACAACAAAAAATAGCACACCAGATAAACGATCTCCACCATGTGGCCGATGATTTAACTAGGAGGCAACTAAGACAAGAAATTATATCAAGCTTATTGCTCCAAATCATCGAAGTCGAATATCGACAACAAGCCCTCCTGGATATAATAATGGCTAGTAGAACCAATCATATTCATCCACTCCTAATGTCTCCCAAAAATCTGCTGGAGATATACCACAAGACGACCTCGAATTGCCCAAATGACCAAAATTGTCTGTCTGTTCTATATCAGACAGCAGGATCTCAGTTACTCCTTATACAGAACAAATTGGTGGTGAGAATTACTCTCCCAATTTTTAACCTGCCAAAAATGATGCTACAACAGATTCAATGCTATCCTGTACCCAAGTCAGCAAATTATTCATTAATTCCAGACCCTGGTTATTCATACATAGCCAATAGCGCAAAACCTCAGGAATTTCTCTTATTAAAAGGCGACGACATACAAATTTTCAAGAAAATAACAAGTAATTTGGAAGAAAACACGTATGTAGGTCGGCTGACCACGCCTATAATCAAAGCGGCAACATCCAACGAATGGGCCATTAAATTACTATATAATCCTTTAAATGAAGTGACCAAATGCAGAACCAGAGTACAAGCTCCCCAAAAGGACATGTTAATTAAACTAAACAAGCCAAATACGTGGCTATTTTCATTTCTCACCTCCTCGGTGCTACACATCATATGTCCAGATCACTTTGTGATCTCGAAACTGGAAGGACAAGGGATATTTGAGATGACGCAACCATGTCAAGTTCAAATAGGTGACAATGTGCTTAAATACGAAGGTCAGAGTAAATATCTACTAAAAATTATTCAACCGAATCAGTTTCCGGAGTTAAACCATTCTCTGCTCAAAGTAAACCTGCCTGAAATTTTACAGAACCACAGTCTGGGGAAAATCGAGATTTTAACGGGAGACGATATTCACAAAACAATATATAAGGGCACCCATTCACTGGAAGAAATCCAAAGCAAAATCAACAAATACCAAGAGAAAGTATCAAATAGAAACTCCCATATCCTGTCCACCACCTCTATATCATTTACGAGCCACTTGTTCTGGCCATAATGATTGTGGTGGCAGTAAAATATCTTAACCATGTTGTCATCAAGATGAGACAACAGAGAAATCATCCACAAGGTAACCCCGAAATTTCATCAGAGGGAATCCTTTTAGAAAAACGAACTCCTGCTCCCCAACCCAGTTTAAGGCGAACTAGAAGCCTCGCAAAAACAAAATCAGTCCAAATCGTTTAAAAAATGGAACACGGACACTGTCAACATGGATCACCAAATCAAAGTAAAATTGAAACAAAAGCAGTAGCCCTGGTACACTATATACAAATAGAATTAAAAATAATTAGATTAGTAATACTAAAGAAAAAAATTTTTGTTAGAATTAATGCTACATAAATATAAAATATGCAAAAATAAAATAGCATACAGTACCTACTAGACAGTAGAGGTAATCAGAAAAGAAAAATAATTTAAAATCAGGTACATACGAGTAAAAAAGACATTAGATTCAATTATTAAATAGTCGGTAAACTAATAGCTTTAAAAGGAGTTAGTTAAACATAAATCAACAAATAAATAAATATGAAAATAAATAGAAATAAATAATTAGGATTATAACCTACCAGGCTCCCATTAGAAAAATAAATAATCCTTAAATAGGTTAGGAAAAGAAAATTTTAAAAATTAGCATTAACATTTCTTAAAAGTAGAAATAAAGAATAAATAAATAATTAGATTATAACCTACCAGGCTACCATTAGAAAAATATATAAGCCTTAAATAGGTTAGGAAAAGAAAATTTTGAAAATTAGCATTAACATTTCTTAAAAGTAGAAATAAAGAATAAATAAATAATTAGATTATAACCTACCAGGCTACCATTAGAAAAATAAATAAGCCTTAAATAGGTTAGGAAAAGAAAATTTTAAAAATTAGCATTAACAAGAACATGCTATAACAAAGATAAAGGCAAGAACCTTTCAAAATAAAAACAAAATGTAAAGCCTAGCCGAACCGACCAAGATCCGAACCGACCAAGATCATAACTGACCAAGATCCGAACCGACCGGAATCAGAGCAGCCGAAAAATCACCCACAACAACTTCCCCTGAGAATTATTCCTTTTCAAAGAATAATTCTCTTTTTCTCAGGGGGAAGGATTGTTATGTATGTAAATTTACATACATACATACATTTTGGAACATAATTAATAAATAAATAAAATAAATAGGATTTTTTTTGGATAAGCCGCACCAACCTACGCTAAAAATGCATTAGGGTTAAATATAACTATAAATAGATAAAGGCGTAAACTTAAAACGCACTAAATTCAAAGGTAAAGGAAAATAGGTACAGTATTCAAAACCAAAATGGTATATATGTATATGCGTTAAAACTAAAATATAAACAAAATTACTTTATAAAATTAAACAAAAGAAGAAGGGGCCTAGATTCAAATATAAATTAGACACAGGAAATAAAATAGAGTAAACACCCACTGTTCTTTCCGTGTGAGGAAATGTATGAAGAGAAATAGCGAATGAAAAAATATACAAAACTTCTATTCAATTTAAATGAATTTATTCAAAAAACTAATATCTCCTATTTGAACTCTCGACAAGAAGTGACATTAAAAAACAACAATTGACAAACGGCTAACTTAGATGTATAGACAATTCTTTTTAACAAGAGAAATAGACACAGTAGTGAATCACAGTAACATTGAGATTAGCTTTGTTATTAAATTTAATTTACAGATGTTGTTGTTGTTAACATACTGCCCGCCTCGTCCGGGGCCGAAAGAAGATTTAAGGACTGTAATTGGTAGTGGGAGGTGTGATGACATCTACTGCCGGCCCTGAAGTATCCTGGCTGCCAGGAAATTCATCGTTGTCTGGAAGAGGCAGCGCACAGACTTTATTAATTGGTCGTTTAAAAAGATGTCCTCTTAATTTGATAGTAATGACTCTAACAAGTCCATCAGAGCCTGGATGGACTGCTGTGATACGCCCAAGAGCCCACGTTGCAGGAGGAAGTCTGTCATCTCGTATGAGAACTAAAAGTCCAGGCCGAAGGATATGTTGTTGTCGCGGGCATTTTGTTCGTTCTTGCAGATTATTTAAATATTCTGCAGACCAGCGTTTCCAGAAGTGGTGGTACATATGCGTAACCAGTTTCCATCTTGACAGTCGATTTGGATTGATAGACTCATCTGTAGATTCTGGAACGGTGAGAAGAGAATCACCAATCAAGAAGTGCCCAGGTGTAAGAACTGCAAGATCGTCAGCATCGGGACTCATTGGGTATAGCGGTGGAGAATTGAGACACGCCTCAATTTGTGTGAGAAGTGTATAGAGCTCTTCAAAAGTGAGACTGGAGCTTCCGATGACACGCTTAAAATGATGCTTTACGGCTTTCATCCCTGCTTCCCATAGACCTCCGAAGTTTGGAGCACTTGGCGGAATGAAATGCCATTCAGTTCCTTGTGAAGTTAGTAGATGAATTAGTTGAGGTGAGAGTTTACACTGGCACAGAAAGAATGACTGTCGTAGTTCCTTCGAGCTACCAACAAAGGTAGTAGCATTGTCGCTGAAAATCTTTCTGCAGTATCCTCGTCGGGCTGTGAATCGCTTGTAGGCGGCGATAAAAGCGTCACTGGTTAGGTCGGACACCAGCTCTAAATGAACGGCTTTAGTAGCCATACAGACAAATAAAGCAATATAGGCTTTATGCGCTGGGCGTCCTCGTCCAGGACCATAGCGAACAAGAATCGGTCCTGCATAATCTAATCCACTATGCAGAAAGGGACGGCTTGGTTGTACTCGCTCAGGCGGAAGGATACCCATCAGTTGTTGCTGCGCAGATGATCTTTGTCTGAAACACGTCATGCAGCGACAAACAAGGCTTCGAACAAGATCGTCGGCTCCAAGAATCCAGAACTTTTGTCGAATGTAGCACAAGGTTAGTTGGACTCCTCTATGTAATGTCTTTTGATGAGCATTACGTACGATAAGAGTTGATAATGGACTTCCTTTACTTAGTGCAAATTGATGTTTGGAGTCATTAAACATAGAAGCGTTTTGCAATCGTCCACCCACGCGAAGAGTCGAAGATACTGTCTCAAAATATGGAGATAATCGAAGAATTGAGCTACTTGCTGATATAGTTCGCCCTCTTGAAAGGTTCTGATATTCTTTAGGAAAAGCAATTCGTTGATCACATCGAACGCAGAATAGAAGAGCATTATGGATTTCTTTGGGTGTTAGATCTCCGGTCTCGCGGCATTTAAGCGATTTGCGAGCAGTTGCATTGTGATGAAATCTAAAAATCCAAGCAGTGACACTTAAAAGTAGTCGACTTAAGGATGAGTATCTTAATATTAGATTCCATCGTTGGATTGGCGTGAAGGTCGTTGCTGCACTTGTAATAGGTGATTTTTCTTCAAGATCTGTTTCAACAATAGGAACAGGTCGCGTTGGAAGTTGCGGCCATGCAGTTGATGAACATTTCAGTCACTGGGGTCCTTCCCACCACAGATGATGGTTTACTAGCTGAGGATCAGGAATTCCTCTTTATGCACAGTCAGCTGGGTTACTGTTTGAAGCTACGTACTTCCATTTTGCAGTTGGCACAAGCTCCAGAATTTGACTCGCTCGATTTGCAATGAACGTCTTCCATTTTGACGGATGAGCTTTTAGCCACGTGAGTACGGTCAGTGAATCCGTCCAACAGTAAATTGGAATGCTTTCGAGAGCTAAGGTTGATTCCAAGCTGTTGACCAGCTTAGCTAGTAGATGAGCACCCATTAACTCCAATCTGGGAATAGTTACTGGCTTCAACGGGGCAAGTTTTGTTTTTGCGCATAGGAGGGATATTTGGACATTATTAAAGTCCTGCACTGCTCGAAAGTAAACCAGAGCTGAAAAAGCTTGCTCTGATGCGTCAGAGAATGCATGAACCTCATAAAATTTCGTCGAAGAATGTATACCAATCCACCTTGGAATAGAGATGTTCTGTAGATATTCGAGTTCTTGTCGGAAGGTTCTCCATTCACGAGCAATATTTTGGGGAAGTGGTGTATCCCAGTCTAGCTTTTGTAACCATAACCTCTGGATCATAGATTTTGCTATTAGAATGGTTGGTGAGATGAATCCTAGGGGATCATAGAGCTTAGCAACATCCGACAGAAGCGTTCTTTTGGTAAGTATGCTTGGTAAATCTGGTATTTTTACTTGAAAGTTGAAGCAATCTGATGATGGATTCCAAAAAAGGCCAAGTGTTTTGATGACTGCTTCCTTTGATAAATTTACTCCGACGTTGGATCCCTGAGCTCCAATCAGTTGTAAAGCTTCGTCAGAGTTAGAAGCCCACTTGTGCAATTGAAAGCCGCCAGCTTTAAGAATGTCGACTAGTTCACGTTGAGCTTCGACGGCCAACTGAACAGTGTCAGCCCCAAAGAGTACATCATCCCGTAGAAGTGATTTCGAATTACCTCTGACCCAATTGGATATGTAAACTTTTCATCCTCTGCCAGTTGTAGAAGCGCCCGGATGGCCAGATACGGAGCAGATGATGTACCATAAGTAACGGTAAAAAGACGATAGCTTTGAATTGGCGCTGATGATGCTTGTCGCCATACTATTCTTTGAAGATCACAATCTTGTCTGTCTACTCGAATCTGCCTGTACATCATCCTGATATCTGCAGTAAATATGATTAGGTGATGTCTCCATCGTGAGATTATTACACAAAGATCGGATTGTAATTTTGGTCCAACGGCCAAATAATCGTTCAGCGATAATCCTCCTTTTGACGGTTTTGATCCGTTAAAAACTACACGAGGCTTAGTACTGACATTGTTTTCTCGTATCACACCATGATGGGGTAGGTAGAAGTGGCAAGCTGGTTGATGATTACCCTGTTCGTCGGAGATTAATTCCATATGGTTATGATTGTAATATTCCTCCATGAAATCAGTATAGCGAGTTTTCAAGAGGTTGTTGGAGAGAAACCTTTTTTTCCACTATTAATAAACTTCAAACTGCATTGGACAATGAATTGGTTGGTATATTCGTGGCGAATAGGTAGTCTTACTATATATCGACCATCTGTCGCTCGTCGAGTTGTGGTCTTATAGAAGTCTTCACAGGCTTCGTCCTCTTCTTTAAGAAATTTTTGAGTAGATGGAACCTCCTCTAGTTGCCAAAACTTTTGAAGAAGAACATCTAATTGTTCGGAGGAACTATCTGGATAGGTGTGATGTACGTTAACTTCAGAAAGTTCTGGATATGGTTTGGTATCAATAGGTCCTGATAAAATCCAGCCAAGGGATGTGTTTTGCGCCATTGGACTGCCATGTCGTAATCCATCTCGAATTATCAGATTGTAGATATCAGCACCAATAATTAGATCGATGGAAGTATTGTCCGTAAATCTTGGATCGGCTAGATGTAAGTCCTGAAGATGTGTGAAATTGGTTATTTTCCTCATAGGAGGAATTGATATCTTCGATAGTTTAGGCAAAACTAATGCAGCAGTTTGTAACGAGAAGTTCGGCTCGGCAGCAGATTGAATGATCACATTAACTATAGATTTCACAATTCCGCTTGAGGATCCTACGCCTTGCACAGGAATGTTGACTTTTCTTGAAGGTAATGTAAATAAGTTGCTGCAAATGACGAGACAAAGGTGGCTTGTGAGCCTTGGTCTATTAGTGCACGAATATTGAGCGTCTTCATTTCAGGTGATACCAAAGTAACTTGTGCTGTCGCAAGAAGGATTGTGCGTGGCCAATGTGTTATCTTCATATTAGTAGTAAGCGCTGTTATGTGGCCAGCAGTATGAGATGAAGCTGGATTTATATTAGATACAGATTGGTTATCTCTATCTGGATGCATCGAAGAAACAGCATTGGTAGCACAAAGAGACGAGCCAGATGGCCTATAAGGAAAAGAATCCTTTTGTTGTAAATGTAACATCGTGTGATGCTGTTGATTACACTGCTTGCATTTGTTGTGTGACGGGCAATTGTAAAATGAATGATCTGGCCGCAAGCAATTGAAGCAAAGTCTTCCCTTAGCCACTAAGTCGCGGCGCTGAAGTACAGCTTGCTGTCGAAACGAAGGACAGAAGAGCAGGTGATGCTTTCCAGTGCATTTTGGACATTTACTGAATTTTCCAGTGACTTTATTAGTAGCGACATGTACTTTGAGCGGTGGAATCCTGCTTGACGGCTTCTGGAACATAGTCTTATTGTTGTCTTTCGGGTAAGCTTCGCTAACATTGATCGCTTCAAAGTGTATTAAGGCGATGCTGCAAGAAGGTACATAGCTGATCAAACGTACGAAGAATAGTGGTAGAGCTCAAAGAATTTTCCCAATCTTTCATTGTAACTGGATCTAACCTTTGCACTGTACTAAAGACTAGCCAGTCATCCCAAATTTTCACTGGACGGTTTAAAGACTGTAATGCTTTTACAGCTTCATTTGTACCATCATAAAGCTGACGTAGACTCTCAGCTGATTCGCTTGGCATTGATGGCAACGAAGATAAGAATTTCAAATTGGAAGTGACAAGCAGTCGAGGGTTTTGATATCTATCACAAAGTAATTGCCATGCTGTGGCATAGTTGGCATCAGTGATCATCGTGTTCCGTAGCAGCTGCTCAGCTGAACCAGAAAGAGTGGTCTTCAAATAGTAGAGTTTCTGTGATCCTTTAAGACCATCATTTGAGTCAATAAGACTCTTAAATAAGTCGTGGAAAGCTGACCACTCCTTTAAATCTCCACTAAAGTGATTGAGTTGAATTTTGGGAAGATTAGAGGTGGAATTGTTGGCCCCTGAAGTATTTTGGCGGTTGGTAGAAGAGTCAGGATAATCAGGTTTAAGTTTCTTTACCATCTCTTTCAGTTCGCTATACGCTTCACAGTAAATTAGCTCAGTCGTCTCATACTGATTTTCTTTAAAATATTTTCGTGTCCCATTTGTAATGATTAACCTTACAGTCCAAGTTAATCAGGTGCAGGTTCCGCAATTCTCGTCCAGAGGCGTCTTCTCCTACTGCAGCTGAAAATTTCCGGAAGCTAAGCCAATGGCCAGCTATGGTTACCGGAGTTTATAATTAAGCGTTCAAGTATAACCTGAATTGCCGACTTTGAGATCGAGGTGGAATGAATGAAACTACTTCTTTTCCGTCTCGAGAAAGAATGTCTTTTATTCTAGAAATGTATTGCTTTTATACAATTGACCCCATGAATGAGGTATGGGAAAATTCTCAAATTGCTTAACTTACCTACATAATTCTTAAAGATACCTAAATACAATTTTATTACTACATTCATGATGAAATTTATGAATTGCTTCAGTCAAAGCAATCATGCAATCGCAATGCAAATCGCTCGTAAGAATTGATGACCCATATGTAATGACTATTTACTGTCACAGCATGTGTGACATCATGCAACGAAGAGAAGTGTTTTTTATTACTCAATATTGGTTTATAGATGCCGGCAAAAGAAGGTAAAGGTCGGAATGAGTTGCACATATTGTGTTTATGATTTTGCATGTTTTGGCGGAAGTATTACGGTGCTGCAATTTTAGATATTTTTCGCGGCTGTTAAAGTGAAGTAATTTTTATTGCTTCTCTTTGGGTTTTTCTGATTTTTACATAAGGGTTGTACGCATGTACTACACAATATTCAATTGGCGAAATTAAATTGTGCCATCACGACTCGAGCTGGCGGCAAATGTACAAGTAATTAAATGATTTGCAATAACTAAGCACTTTACTTCGCACAGTAAAATGCCTGGCGATTGCGAATTGTTTACTTGTAAACTGTCGCATCCACTGCTGTATGTAACTGGGCATTGAGTGATGGTTAAGTAATTCACTTCGCATAGTGAAGTACTCAGCTGGGCTCACTGTTTGTTTACCTGCAGTATTGGGGGCTCCCGCTGTGACGGAGAGGCGAGATCTTCACTAGTGCAAACTTATATAAGCTCATAATGAGCAGACTGAAAGTTATCCCAATATTTGTTCAGCAAGTCAATTCTAATTTGAAAGAAACTTTCATTGAACTTCTCTTTCCCACTTTTCTTCGTATTATCGATAAAGTTTTCGATACGAGTCATCACCTGTGTTTGCTTTTGAATTAGCTTTTCCATTTTAAGTTCGCTGTAATGCAAAGATAACTGATATGACTGTGTGAGATGAACGCAATTGTTTCAAATTATCCGTCAGTGCAAATGCCACCAAAAATGTCTCAAACTATGTAAGTTGTACTACGTACAATTTTTCGAAACTACTAGGTGAGTGTCGCGTCCACTGAAATCCTCTTAATGAATAAATCCAATTTTGCACAGTTATGAGCAACTGATTATAAACGCTTTCGATTGAACGAACTTTTTGTAATGAATAATTTTCCCGTTTTTCACTTTTTCCCGGGTTTCGGCAACAAATGCTCTTTCCGTGTGAGGAAATGTATGAAGAGAAATAGCGAATGAAAAAATATACAAAACTTCTATTCAATTTAAATGACTTTATTCAAAAAACTAATATCTCCTATTTGAACTCTCGACAAGAAGTGACATTAAAAAACAACAATTGACAAACGGCTAACTTAGATGTATAGACAATTCTTTTTAACAAGAGAAATAGACACAGTAGTGAATCACAGTAACATTGAGATTAGATTTGTTATTAGATTTAATTTACAGATGTTGTTGTTGTTAACACAAACTTAAAATAATATAAGTGACCAACATGAGCCATCCATAAACCAGCCGCTTTAGCCCCTAAGTAGCGCCTAAGCGTAAAAATAAAAATAGTTGAGAGCCAAACAAGTACCTAGAAAAACATAAAAATCATAACAACTTTTCCTTTGAGCCCAAAAAAAAAAACCTCAAACTCTCGCCACCGTAAAATGTATGTGTAACCAATAGAAGCAACCAAAAGGAAGAACATTATCAAAAGCCGAGCGAAAAACAACACAAAAAAGAACACACATAAAAAAGTAATCGCTTTACGTAGTTTTTATTTAATTTTTTTTTTAATTTTTTAAATTATACAATAAAACGAAAAATGGGAGGAAAGGCCGAGTGCCTTTCACCCCACCCCCCGAGTTACACTAGAATGAAATTAAACACAGAAAAAAGAAGAGAGATAGTATAGTATAAAACTTGGTAAACCGGGAGCCAGATAATGGAGGGCAAACTTCAGTCCTCATATTCATCTTCGTCGTCGTCACTCCACATAACAGTGGTGTTCAGATTCCCTGGGGGAGGGGTCGCCGTGTACATCTGCACCACTTCGGTCAAGGGATCCGAGAAAACAGGCCAGCAACAGGCACATAACCCGTGAACGCCACTGAGTACCAAGGTACCACCTGGAAGAACAAAGCATATGGTTAGTAATTTGAATAACTATTCAAAGAACTATTAAAAACACTCACCTACAGCAGCCCAGGATTGTCCTTGATGAGGGTATAAATTTAGCCGGACCCGGTAGAAGCGGCCGCTCTCAGCATCCCCGGCCCAAATGGTCAGGGGCGCTCGCCCCGCCTGCGGAGCACCAAACGTATGGGCCCAACCCAGCCGGATATTACGTGTACAACACATATCCCGTACAGAACTGTACTTCGTCCCTCGGGACTATAAAAAGGTTGGTTGCTCAATTTTTGCGAAATAACATGTTGGATTCCGCTTCAGTTTCAAATATGAACTAGATTAAAGTCAAAGCCAAGTAACCCCAGCATCCCAAAGAAAACCAATTTCATCCTGTAAAATGCTTGCAAGCTAAAAAAATAAGATAAGCCATACAATGTAACAAAACCATGAGTATTCCTCTTCAAAGAATACTCATATTTTTCGTGGGGGAAAGGAATTGCTACATACACAAACCCAACACCAATTGTAGTACACACAAACACACAATCCCAATGTATGTATGGTGACCGACAATCCTGCGGAGACGACTCCTAGAAAAACAAAAGTATTAAATGTTAAAAATATTAAAAGTCCAAAAAATACCCCCGCGACAAATTTGGTCTTCAGCAAAATTTGTCAATGCGGCACATTTTAAAAAAATAAAGCAAAAGACAAATCGTACCTTCAGTACGATTTGCCGTGAAAATTACAATATGTATGTACGAACGTACATATATATCACAAAAAAGCTTTCGCGATAAGAAGTGCGCGCCGCGAAAATACATTATATGTATACGCGCGCCGCAATTTCAATCGACGGGACGGTGACTGATGTTTATAAAGACATCAAATTTCAAGCCATCGTCCAACGAAAAATATTCTTGACTTGTTTAAAGAAGTCCAGAATAAATGAAAATTTTCTCAGGGTAGAAATGCAACTATGCATTTTCTACCCTGAACGAGGGCTCTTGATCGCGACGAAAGTGATCAAGAGCCGAGTTGAATTTAAAATCTTCGACGGGCGAGTTGGTCTGTAAAAATAACGGAAAAAGTTCGAGTACGGTTTTCAGACGCTGTGAAAAGGCTTGTGAAAATAATAAATTGTCAGAAAAGAAAAAGCTCGTGAAAATAATAAATTGTCAGAAAAGAAAAAGTTTGTGAAAATAATAAATTGTCAGAAAAGAAAAAACCTGTGAAAGTAATAAATTGTCAGAAAAGAAAAAGCTTGTGAAATTAATAAATTACTAGTATTAAAAAAAAAATTGTCCAAAGGGCTACACCAGTAGCTTGAAATAAAACGTGGCGGAAGCATCTCTCGAACGGCTTTCGGACTGTGATATGACCGGGTTGGATGAAACTAGTCTCTCGAGCTTCAGTGGCTACGAGTCGTGTGGTAGCACCATTTCGACTGGTAGCCAATTTGAAGTCTCGAAGGTTATGGAAACCCTTCCTAGGGAGAAAATTCGCAGTACTCTTGGCCGGGTCCAGTACAAAAAGAATTCAGGTAAAATCTGGAGTATTCTTGTACGGGAGCTGGAAAGGCCAGAGTTGTTACTTCCTCAGCTTCTACTCCTACAACAGGAGTCGAAGAGAAAGGGGAAGTACAACGATGCAGCTCGCTGTGAGCGTCTCAATAGGAAGGTGGAGGAGTTGATCCATGAGCATCACTTGGCCGATTCTCCTCGTCCGTAGACGTCGTACCATCATCGTTTGAGCTTCTTATCTCTTTGAATGTGTAAGATAGGCTCTCTTAACACCGGAGGTTTAAGTGCACATACAAGGTTACGAAGCACTATCGAACATGTCAAAATGTTCGATATAGACATTACACTTCTGCAGGACACGAATTTCACTCAAGACACGTATACACAACTTGAGCGCTATGCTTACTTACACACTGGCTATGCAATGTTTGCCGCACCTGCGCCTCGCCGAGGCTCAGGGGTGGCAATCATTGTATCCAACAAATTTACACTATCGTGCCCAGTCTATACAGATATCTTCCCAGGCTTCGCTTCTTCCTTGGATTTTGTCGTTCAAGAATCAAGACAAACATATCAAGGTAGTAAACGTGTACCTTCCTCATGACCAGGACATTACAAGGCAAGTTCTTGATTGTGTTCAATCCTGTCTGGTAAATTTTAGCGGCGAAACTGTCCTCGGAGGTGATTTCAACTGCACTCTGAATCCCTCAATGGATCGGCACTCTGGAGTTGAGTTCAACTCTGTCAATGCTACTCGATTGAGGAATTTTGTCGGTGTTTTCAGACTCGTGGATATCTATCGTTGGATGCATCCTACGACTAGATCATACACGAGGGTCTCGCGAAATATCCATTGAAGTCTCGCAGGCTCCAGAATTGATAGACTTTATGTCACTCATGAAGTGTGTTCCGTTAGCGATCATCTTCTTGTAGTGGCGACCAGCACTCTAGTTGAAGGAACAACTGCATACTGGATATTCAACACCTATTTGTTGAATTCCGAGCAGCTCATGAATGAGTCACTGAATTCTGGCACGATTGGCAAGAGAGGAAAGTTGACTTTCCTTTTCTTAGTCAATGGTGGGATGTTGGAAAGCTCCAAATTCGATCTTTTATCGAGACGAGTTTCAATCGAAATTGGTATCAAGCTTCTGGCTTGTCGGCCGAGGTCTCTCGGGTGGCAGCTCTTCTCCCAACTCAGCCGGAGTTGATTCTTTATTTCAATAGAATAAAGGAACGCTTGGCGACACAGACTTACAAGCACAGCTTGGAGTTTGTGCTGCGCGGCCAATCACGCTGGCTGAGGGAAGGCGATTCTCCAACCGAGTACATCTTTCAGGCGACTAGACGTACTGCTTCTTGTGAGCTCGAATCGATAAATGATGAATCTGGACAAGTCCTCAACGGACAACAGCTATCAGAATATATTCGAGACTACTACAGTAGTCTCTACTCAGAATCGACGTCGACAACATCCTCAACCACTCATGAATTTCTTGAGAATATTCCCACTTTCTCTGAAGACAGTAAGGAGCTCCTGGATACAGTAATCACATTGGAGGATATGATTGCTGCGACAAAGGATCTAAGACGACACACTTCACCTAGTTATGAGCTTGACTCCAGAATTCTTCATACGTTTCAGGGATTTATTAATTCCTGACCTTTTGGAAGTCTTCAATTCGGCGGTTGAGATACATTCAGACTTTCCTTCTAGTTGGAGGAGGTCTGTTATGCGCTTGATTCCAAAGAAGGAGGATGGGGAACTGGAGGCCAGTAACCCTATGCAATGTAGACTACAAAATCGTCTGTAAAGCGTTAGGGGCGATACTCCGCTCAGTGATTGCTTCGGTAATACACCCGGAACAGTCTTATTGTGTACCTGGTCGTAGTATCTACGACAACATCGCGGTAGCCAAGCATTTGTTTGCCTACCATGAACAGACAGGTACACAAATGGCCATTATTTCATTAGACCAACAAAAGGCTTTTGATAGCTCCCGCACGAGTATCTCTTGACTGCTCTCGAAGCATCGTCTGGAAACTGTATAGAGATTCAGCGATTTTGATTAAGCATCAAGGACAAATTCTGGCTCCTATCTCGTTTCATCGTGGTATCAGACAGGGCTGTCCATTGTCAGGTATGCTTTATGATCTTTCGTTGGAGCCGCTACTGGTGAATCTTCGTCGAATGCTCGGACAGTATGCGGTTCATCTGCCATATACCAATGTGAGGCCTCTTATGTTGGCGTATGTGGATGATCTGTCTATTTTCGTGACAAGAGATGAAGCTTTTCCGGTCGCTCGTGCTGTTTTCGAACAGTTCGAACGTATAGCGGGCGCTAAAATCAACCTTAGGAAGAGTCAAGGCTTGTGGTGTGGAAAGTGGAGAGATCGTACAGATACTCCACTGAACATCCAATGGACTAATACTTGCCTGAAGTATTTAGGTGTGTATATCGGACGCGAGAGTAAATCAAATAATAGCCGCATCGCTCTTGAGAAACTCTCTAGAGCTGTAAACTCATGGCGTAGTCGACTGTTTCCATTATCCTTAATGAGTAGGTCAGTCGTGATAAACTATTTGAAGGCTTCGTAGGGCTTCTTCAAGCAAAAGCGATAGACACCTTTTGGTGCGGAAAACGATGGGTTGCTGAAAACACGCTGTCTGCCAGTCAAGATAGGTGGATTAGGTCTCACTAACTTGGATGTGAAATCAAGGTGTCTCCAAGTGCCTGCATTCCAAAGAGTGTTTTGCCAGAGAGACAGCTTGATTTCTCAACTGTGGGTGAATGTACTGGGAGGGATCGGCATAGGGGAGTATTACTACCTGCTCTCTGTTCGACCACCCTATCCTCGTGACTGGCCAGCCACAGGATCTAATCTCAACTATTCAGACCTGGGGCAGACTCAGGCCAGCATTTCACCTTAAGTGGAATGCTCTACAGTACACGCAATTCGCGTCAATTCCAATCAGGTTTAAACCTGAATTAACAGATTCAGTGGTCAGTAATGCTCGAGGTTTTGAAGCTGACACGCATACACTGACAGTTCTCGGAGATATTATTGATATCTCTGGAAATTGTCGAATAAACACTAACACTTCACGACTACACGACTTACCTGCTTCTGCGCGGAAGAGATTTCGCCAACTTGGGACCAGTGACCCTGCCACTAAGTTGGAAAATGCTTTCGTTCTGAGCAGACCACCTCACACACCTTTCAGCACACTTACAGCACGTGTGCTCCGTGACGTACTTATGTCAATAAGACCTCCGGAGTATAGGGGATACAACAGATGGCGAACACACCTCGGGGTGAATATGGGCGTGATGGGAGGGATAACTTGCAGAGTAGTCTACAGTTATCCTTCTAATTACAAAGATGCTGATGTAGCATTCAAATTACTGCATCACAGTCTTATGCATCCTAATCAGTTGTCACACATTGACAGCCGAGTTCAGAGGATTTGCACAGTTTGTGCTGGTGAAGGCACCCTGTTTCACAGGTTCTTCACTTGCCCAGCTTTGCAAGATCTAATTGAACTCGTGCGCGATATCTGTCAAATTATCCACCCGAAATTCAACATTACTAGAACATCGTTTCTATGGGGGCCAAAGTTTTGCAGTCGGGTGAATTGTCTGATTAGCTTTGTGTTGACACTGGCCAAATCTACAATTCACTTGTACTACATGAGAGTCAAAGATGGGAATCAGAACACTGACCCACAACACCACGCACACGCCTTTAAGCGCCACTTCGTTGACAGATTGAAGAGACGTTTACGTCTTGAATATCTGGCAACGAACACATTCAACTGCACATGGCAACCACTATCGTCGGTGCAGGACGGCGCTCTTGTTTTTCGCTGGTGATAGCAGGCCACAGCAACACTAATCCACGGGGATTCACCTGGCTTAGGAATCGTTGCAAGTGCTGTGGGAAAGACAAGTGCTCTGTTAGAGATTATAAGCTGGAGGGATGATTAAAGCAGTTTGTAGAGGTTTATGACGGTATCGGGTAAATTTGTTCGTTCGTTCGGCTATTAAGGTTTTAATTCGGGCTCGGTCTTGGTGCTAAATTGAAAAATTTTTGTTGAAATTAGCTCGTTTAGGGACATTTTTATTAGTTTATTTTGGAAATTTGGAACTGCTTGGAACTGCCACTTACCTAATTGTCAAAATTGGGACTGGTTTTAAATTTTTGGTAATAATTTAGATCTTTTTCAAAATTCTTGTGACCGTTTTTAGACTCTTTTGAGAATTTTGTTTGAATTTGATTTACTTTTTGTGCCATTTTGTTTTAGTTTTGTGTCATTTGTTTAGTTTAATTGTTTTACTTGTTTAACTTTAGTTTAGCTAGTGCCTTTTTTACCCTTTGTAGAGTTTTTTGCCGCCTATTTTTAAGGAATTTTAAAAAAGAGCCACCAAATAAAGATCATATACACATAAAAAAAAATTATTATTATTTTTGACAAGTTCGGACGTGTTTCTACATCGCCGTGCATTAAAAGCCCTAAAAAAGGTCGAAGTAATAATAAAAAACAACAAAAATTGTTCTTAGTGATCAGTATGCAGTAGTTTCGTGGAATTGTTCTCAAAAGTTTAAAAAAACTAGTAAAATAATAGTCAATTTGGAAAAGAAAAATCAAAAAAATTAATAAATAAGAACGAAATTTGTGACATTTTGTTATTTGGAGTTAGGTTGCTTCGCAACCGAACTTCCCGGGTAATTAAAGCAACCCGAGAACATCATACAAAATTAATTTCAATATAATTAAATTAAATTAAATTAATTATATCGAATTCGGAGATAAAAAAAAAAGAACAAAGACAGTTACCAAGTGGAAATTTGAGCCCTTGCACCATGTCTGGCGCAAGTGGCTCCGAAGAAAGAAGGAAGGAAACACCTTCCAACAATAAAGGTGGCAGAAGAAAAACTAAGACTCCACCTAGCTTTAGTGGGGCTTCAAAAACAATTCTATAGCCCACTCAAAAGGCTGTTTCGGGCCCATTTGAAGAGGCCGATGGCAAAGACGCAGGAGGGAGAGTCTGGCAAGTGACAGAGACAAGAAAGGCCGCAGAAGAGAATACCCAGTCTGCAGTCCTCCTACCAATTATCCCTGCAATGACAGTAGCAGCAGTAACAAAGGAAACAACCACACCGGCAGAAATAGTAGCACAAGCTACAAAGGAGAAAGCTTCCATGTCGTCAGCGGCATTGCCTTCCTTACTGGAGGTGGTGAAAACAACACCCGCTGAGGCACCACCGCCGGTGATTTTGGGAATGCTTTTACGGCCGTCGCTCACCAATGCGGCAGCTAAGAGTCCTGCACTCCAGCCACAAGGAACAGCAACAGCAGCACAAGATTTCACCAAGGCGATGTCATTCGCTCAAGCGGTGAGTGGCACTTCTAGGGCTTCTTTCCATAAAAATGCTCCACCCCAATTTAAGTGTAGGTCCATACCTCCTCGTCAAGCTCCATTTGTAGATGATAACCAGAAACCTAATACAGAAGGCACACCTTCGAGAAGCGATGGCATTCAGTGGATCAAGTCCTACTCATTGAATATATCCGGGGGATGTCTCAAGGACAGTATCTTGGTGCCATAAACAAGGTCGTTGGTCCTCAAGTGTTTGCTCTGGGTGTCACCGCATAGGGAACGGTGTCAGTGTGCCTGAATACAATGGGGGCTGTTCAAAAGCTAATGCTTTAGGGTATGCAAATTGCTGGCCGGCACCTGAGACCGTATCCTCAGGCGCTGAAACCAAAAAGAGTGGTGCTATCTCGAATCCCCATACGCGATGAAAATGTGGACATCGTGAACTTCCTGCGCCAATTCGGGACAGTTCATGGTAAAATGCGTGCCATACCCATCAAGCTTGGGGAAAATGGCTTAGGAAGGGGGTCTTCAGTCTCAGCAGGGAAGTATTCGTAACCCTGAGGCAGGGATATAAGCTTCCCTCATCCCTTATTCTACGCCTGTTATCAGGGTTATCAGGGTATCTCATCGCTGATTGCGAAAGAAATTTCTGTACGCTCTGCTGAACTTCCTACAGCAACAAATAAGACAAAGCTTGTCACAGCGGAAAAATGTCCTGAAGGGCAATCAGGGATGATCTGCTCTCAGGTCATACCAGCGTTGAAGCCTGCTGCGACTGAGGATTTGCCTCCTGTACCACGAGAGACCAGTGGTAGCTCTGACGAGGGGGTAGATATAGTATCTAAAAGGAAAAAAAAGAAAATAAAGAAGAGGAGGGATAACCATTCGGTAACGATGCCACCACCAGATGCTCCCACAGAAGCCCACAATGCGGTTACTGTTGCGGGTATCAAAAGACCCCGCTCAGAACAGGAGGTGTTGCCTCCCAGGCGGAGGGTATGGGAGATTCCAGAAGTAGGATCTTCGGACCTTTCGGATTGTGAGACAATGCTCAGCGTTGGTGATAAGTCCGCGGTCGAGGGGAGTTATAAATCCGCCCAAAGTGGAAACGAGTCATCGGTGAGCACACTGTCCCTGAGAGGGGAGTTCGAATTTGTTCCTCGGTGCAGCTCCTTTACAAGAGAGCAAATAAGTTTTCTTTTAAGGAAGCTGTACAGAAAGCAGAACGAACAGCACATCTTTCAGGTGATATATTAGTTTACCGATGATCCCGAGAAATTAGTGCCTCAAATCCACAGCCTTCAGGATAGGGCTAGCGCAAAAAAAAATTATAATGAGGCTACCCGCCTCGATCGCGTCCTGAAAAAAATTTAAATGGCGGTGGCTAATCGTGCTTTTGAGGGCTTTTCCTATTTGTAGGGTCGTATAATTGTGGATTCTGTTCACTTTTTCTTTAAATGTTTCATATAGTTTCGCTTAATACGAGGGCCTTGGAGCACCTCACAAATTACACGCCACTGTTACAGACATCAGACATTTACAAGCAGACATAGCTTTGCTACAAGAGACGAATTTTACCACAGACACACACAATACACTAGAGCTTAATGCTTATTTACATACTGGATACACTATGTTTGCTGCACCTGCTCCTCACAGAGGATCAGATGTCACAATACTGGTGTCCAATTCATCTACACTTTGGTCTGTTGAACACACAGACATCTTTCCAGGCTACGCTTCCTCCATTGACTTCGTTCTAAGGGACAAAAGTTTTAAGGTAGTTAATGTGTACCTACCCCATGACCAGAATATTGCAAGACTTGTTCTTGATACCGTGCGCGTGAGCCTTACAAACTATGGTGGTGAAATTATCCTCGGAGGTGATTTTAACTGCACACTGAATCCTCCAATCGATCGTCATTCCGGGGTTGAGTTCAATCCTGCGACTGCTGGTCAATTGAGAAATTTTTGTCAGCCACTTCAATCTCGTGGATGTCTACCGTTGGATAAACCCAACGAGTAAGTCATACACTAGAGTATCGCGAAATGTCAACGGCGGCCTTTCAGGCTCTAGAATCGACAGAATGTACGTCTCGTCCACCATTATCGGCACCTTTGTTAGTGTCACACATGAAGTGTGCTCAATGAGTGATCACTTGCTTGTTGTAGCGACCAGCACAATAACTGAAAGGCGAACTGCTTTCTGGATCTTCAACAATCATTTGTTAAAATCAGAGCAGTTCAGCGAGAAGTTTACTACCTTTTGGCACAACTGGCAGGAAAGGAAAGATGACTTTCCGAGCCTCAGTCAGTGGTGGGATATTGGTAAACTTCATATTCGCTCATTTGTTGAGACAAGATTCAACAGAAGCAGGTATCGAGCTTCTAACCTGTCCGGCGAAGTTGCTCGGATTGCTGCTCTTCCCCCAACTCACCCAGAGCTACTGGTAAGCTATGAAAGACTGAAAGAACGTCTGGCTGCACAGGTTGGAATTTGTGCTGCGGCATCTGTCGCGCTGGTTGAGGGAAGGAGAATCACCGACCGAGTACTTCTTCCAAGCAACTAGAAGGCGAACCGCGAAAGTTGAGGTTGAATCGATAGTGAACGAAGATGGAGAAATCCTTAACGGAGAAGAACTCTCAGAATACATTCGGGATTATTACAATCAACTGTATTCTGAGCCAACGTCACTAATGTCGTCATCCATCACTGAATTTCTCCAGCATGTTCCCACATTCTCTGACGAAAGCAGGGACACACTAGACAGCGAAATCAGCCTCGATGATATGCTCACTGCAACCAAGAATTTAAGGCGTCACACATCACCTGGTCATGATGGCCTGACTCCAGAACTCCTCATACATTTCAGGAATCTTTTGATTCCAGAACTTCTGGACCTTCAATTCAGCGGTTACGATGCATACAGAAGTGCCTTCGAGTTGGAGGAGATCTGTCATGCGTCTAATACCAAAGAAGGGTGATCTTGGAAGGATGGGGAACTGGAGGCCAGTAACCCTATGCAATGTGGACTACAAAATCGTCTGCAAAGCATTAACACTCCGCTCAGTGATTGCTTCGGTTATACATCCGGAACAGTCTTACTGTCTGCAAAGCATTAATACTCCGCTCAGTGATTGCTTCGGTTATACATCCGGAACAGTCTTACTGTGTGCCTGGTCGCAGCATCTACGACAATATCGTGGCTGCAAAATATCTTTTTGGATACCACGAAAAAATTGAGACACCAATGGCAATGATTTCTCTCGATCAGCAGAAAGCATTTGATAGCGTGAATCATGATTGTCTTTTTGCTGCTCTTGATGCGTTTGGGTTCTCACTGAGATGGGTTGGGGATGGGCTGGAGGATGCCTTCGTGTGGAACAGGCGTAATGGGGGGGGGGGGGGGGGGGGAGAAGAAGAATCTACAGCTATCCCTCTAATTACAAATACGCAGATATAGCTTTCAAGCTACTGCATCACAGTCTTGTGTATCCTAACCAGTTGTCACACATTGATCGCCGGGTTCAGAGAATGTGCACGGTCTGTGGGGGTGATGGGACTCTGTTTCACAGGTTCTACGCTTGCCGGGCTCTGCAGAATTTAATGGATTTGGTGAAACAATTGTGTCAATTGGTCCATCTGTTTTTCAGCATTACGCAGACATCGTTTCTGTTGGGGCCGGGGACATGTAGTCAAGTGAATAATTTGATCAGCTTCGTCTTGACTCTCGCTAAGTCAACGATTCACTTGTACTACATGAGAGCTGATACTGGTAATCAGAACACTAGCATAACAGTACATAGCGGATCACTAAAGCGCCATTTCGTTGCCAGGATAAAGAAGCGGTTACGCCTCGAGTACCTGGCGGCGAATGAAGAAACATTTAACTGCACGTGGCAACCAATTGCATCCGTGCGGGCGGAGTGCTCACTCTTCACTGATGATAATAGGCCGCAGCATTTGTGGCAACTTTTCCACGGAGCCTCTCTTTGCTTTGGAATGGCCACAAGCGCTACGGGAAGGGTGAGCATCACGTCAGAGGTCGGGAACTGAGTTGACAATGGGGTCATCTTGCAACTGCGGAAGTATCTGCAGGCTGGCCTCGCGGGACCTTATGAGTTACGTGCTAAATTTTTCGTACGTTCGGCATTTTCATTCCTGTATCCTTATTCGGTTCGGGAGCCACCAAAATTTTAAAATAATTCGCCAAAATTTCGGTTTTTCTGTCGTTTGGTTCCATTTTGTATTGAAGCTAGCTATGTCTCCCAGTTCTTTGCTTTTAATGAGAGAGGCTTTGGAGGTGCCACTTCCCGCTTGGGCTAAGACTCTTTTAAAAAAAAAGTATTAACTGTGATATTGTAAAGATTTCTGTACCATTATTTTTCGTACTTTTTGCCTTTTTTGTTTCTTTTGTGTACACTTGTTATTGTTGTCTATACTGCATCTTTTTCAGGCTCCTTTTCTAAATTTTATAATTTTATAACGTTTTGACAATTAAAGCTCATATATATATATATGTATATATAGAAAAAAAATTATTATTAATTTATACTCTTTCAAGAAAACTAAAAATGAATGGGTTTGCATTCAATAACACTTCAGACTTTAATTCTTCTTTTATTTTGTTATACAAGATATAAATTACAATTGAACAAAATTAACAAGAATAACATAATAGGTCAATGACACGGAGATAGTACGGATTTTTTCTAGACATATAGAAAAATCCAACACCTAACAACATTAACCCAAATTACTCTTACGAGAAAACAAAAGCAATACTTTTAATAATTTTTTAGAGCATATGTGTGTACATTTACATAAGCCATTATATGGAAGATAAAAATATATTACATTTTACAAAAATAAAAGAAGTTTGCTTTCCACTGGAAAATAAGCATTCAATTTCTTTATCTAAAATTTACACTAAATACATGTATTATGCTTTTGCTTTATTGTCAGCGTGTTGCTATGATTTAAAATGAATTTCTATGAAGTTTTATCTTTTATAAAATAATTTATTTAAAAAAAAAATGAAAAGTTGGTTCTTCTTGGAGAAGAATTCAGTATTATATTACTATATTCAAACTCGGTTGGAAAGGAGAAATCTTATATTCTCCGATAAAATTTAACTTTACTTATCTTTATTTATTTGGATGAGTGCAATTGTGCAATGCATTCATTACATTCAGTCGTTGTCAACCAGTTATAGACTGTAACTGAGTACATTCAGTTTATTTTCAATTTATTCCCAAATTCTTTTTTTTTTTAGAACTGAGTTTATTGCGTAAAATAGTGATACAATTTTTAGTTAGTGTATTATTTGAAAATTACTAAACAGTGTAGCAAAAATACAGGAACTTGTGACTGACATCATATCATTCTGCGTAGTGGATGCCAAAAAATAAGTGCATATTTTTTGAATTACTGCAATGTGTTTCAAGCAAAAGTCAATAAAGAATACAGTATTCTCTACCAAAGATACAAAAAAGTAAGATAAGTACGTAGATCGACAAGAATGGCTCTGAAATCAATTAGAAGAAAATGAGATTGGTGGCTATTCAGCATGCCAACTATATACGGGATAATTGAAGAACCAGGATAGTTGAGGGCTTAATTATGCTGGAAAGGAACAGTTGTGATGTTCATAACATCATGGATGTTACTACTGGACACTGTTTCTTCTGATAACGTGACAGCAACACGTGTTCCTTATAAAGATTTCTGCAGAAATTGTAGGAGGAAGAATACACCGGGAGTATTCAGAGTTTACTATGTGAATGTCGGAATGAGAGCCAAGTTGTAGTGAAACGTTTATAAAGAAGCCCTAGTATAAATGAGGATCCAGGACAAAAAGCTATATTGCCATTATGGAAAATATTCAGGAAAAGGTAAAATGTATTGATTATGATACGTTTTGATGACAACGCACAATTTTATTTAGGGAAAACTAAGGATTTGTTGTAATGCAGTTCAGCTTAGCTTGACATTTACATAGATTTTGGCTGTTTTGACACGATCCAATAAGTTTTTTTTTCGAAAATTGAAATGTAGCGGTTCTCGCTGCACTTCCTCAAATGAGGTTGGCAAATCGTTCGTTCACCTAACCTAACCAATATACGTAATAGTTAAGGTATAGGCAATAAGTAATAAGTGCTTCTATATGACCATTTTAAGTATTCTGCATGCTTAAAAGAACCTAGTGAATAAATTTCCAAAATACAAAAGCTGAAACGAAGATCGAATACTAAAGTATGAAACAATAAGTAATCCGTTAATAACTATTGAAGGGCACTACTACCGAAGGTAAAATACAAGATGTCAGTATTTAGGTTATCGGGCGTTCTAGATTCAAACTAATTTGGAAATTGTTTGATAACAGTTTAGATATTGGTTTCAAAGTTGCAAAGTACCTGACACTTACAACCAAAAGAAAGAGTACTATTAATTTTGAAGTAGCAAAACTTGTCGCGTTAACGCGTATTGATTCGAATTACGTATGCTCTTATATTAGGAATTAAAGTGAAATGCCAAATTCGCTCCATGCATTAGCGGGTGTAAAGGAATACTTGTAGTGGCTTCTAGCACCACGTTACTCAAAAAATGATATCACATATTTTACGGAGGCATAAATTTGATTGGTTTTTACTTTTACTATTTCTATATCAAATAAAATTTTCTAATGTAAATAACTTATGGATATTCGCTAGTGTGAGCAACCAATGGTACGAGAAGTTTACTAAAACATATTTCACTCCATATAGTGTAATTATCAACTTAAAATTGCAAAAATAGAAAATTATAAACAACAGAGGAATTCACTTATTCAGTACAAAGTCCATAAAGAGAGAGGAACGATTTCTTTAAATTTTTGGGTAGTCACACTCACGACAAGTCACAATGGCAGTCGATTGTTTGAAGAAATTTACTTTACCAAAAGCACCTGATCAATATGCTCATTATTAGTACTCAGGCATATCTTTACTTCTTTCGAGTAGTGCTTGAACCTTCACATTTTGCTCTGACTAACAATAATGAGATTTTATTAATTTGGACACAAAGTTATTTTAGCGAAGGTTTTTACTAACTTCGCTGTCACGAATTTGGCAACAAAAAACTCTCGATATTTTGCAATAGATGGAGGGGAAGAATAATTTAATTCATGGTATAAAGATTAACAAGGAATGACATTCCCAAGGGTAATCAACGCCAGAGGGATTCCAAAAACGGAATCTATAAGAAGTGTGGTGGAGTAATTAAAAATATATTCAAAATATGGAAAGGTTACTCAGCTTGAAGTGCTTTATATTCTACTAAAGGTAGGAGCCCGCCGATGCTATGGAACCTTCATATACAATCCAATAAATGGGTTTATATCGGCGAAAGTTAGATGATAAATAAGTATCCTTTACAAAGGATTAACCGATGGGACTAACGGAGTAAAAAACAACTGATGATTTCTTCAATATCACTGATTTGATGAATAAACCAAAAATATTATCCTTGGAAGCCAATAATCAATTTTTTTTAACATCGTAAGGTGAAAAGGGCATATTTGATTTAATTAATAGACACAAATGTTTATTACTAAATGAAAGAATATTTAAGCATGTGTTGTAATATCGCTCCATTCTCAGAATTTTTTATCAAAATAGACTTCAAACAAAAGAAAACGTTATATTGGTCTGAGGCCAATAATATTATGCCCTAGATGGAAATAAAAGTGAAAAACTAAAGTTTTCTATGACACCACCAAGGGCGTGTACAAAATTTCAGCTCTCTACTCGACGAACAGGCGTGTCCAAATATATAGGGAAAGTACAAATTTTTGCATGGCAACCCTACGAGGAAGTACCTGGCTTGTCTCTACAGCTCTCTAAGTAAACACATTCTCGAATTATTATGAGGACGGCAGCCAGATATGCGAAAATCAAAATACATAACTTCGAATCTTATGCGTGGATGTCTCCAATCCATTTTGCACTACAAACAAACGACGTGACAAACTTAGCATATCGTATGAGATTTCATCTAGGGTATAAAAATTCTGTCGACTTTCAATCTGAAGAAACGCCAAATTGATTTTTAAAAAGATGAACTCTCCTGTGCCTTCACAGCTTGTCTATAAACGACACAGCGTCACACATAAGCGGATTCTAGACAATATAGCACTTTTATTATTTCTAAGTTCTCAGGTCCCAGTATGGAGCATAATGGTTGGTTCGCTTTTATTCAAATCGAATACAGGTGCTTTCAGAATATAAGTAATTTAACATTTTTTATCCATATCTGAAACAATTAAAATGCCAATTAACTCACACTTCAAAACAGTTTATCATTCAAAGAGTATAATATGCGCTGCACATAGAATACGATTATACACTGTAAATTTTTATACCATAGATGAAATCTAAAGGTTATACTAAGTTTGTCATTCCGTTTGTAACACCTCGAAATAATGATGGTAGAGCAAAATGAATTGGACACCCATGCATAACATTAAAAGCTATTTTGATTCTTGCATGTCCGTTCGTCTGTGCGCAGGATAACTCGAGAGCGCGTTCACTTAGAAAAATGAAATTTTGTGCACAAACTTTAAAAAAAAAAGTTAAATTAAGATGGAAAATGAGACAAATCGGGCAACTCCTTCGTGGGGGTGCCATACAAAAATTTCGTTTTCCACTATATATTTGGATACTATCTCAGAACGCAACAACATAGAGATTTGAAATTTGGTACATCGTGTTTTCATAGGAATAGCAAAACAAAATCAAAAATGGATTGAATCGGGCCACCCCTTCTTGGTGTTGCTATATAAAAATTTAGGTTTTTTACGTATACTGCGAAAACGATCAGTTCTAGACATTTTTTAAAAACTTGTTTAGAATATGAAATCCTATAAAATGGGTTATAATCACTTCAAAAACCAAATTGTACAGATGGCAGACCCTACGAAATTTCATACGGGCATTCATCTAGCTAGGGTATCATAAAAATTGGTCTTAAACCAATTCTAGCTTTTTTAATTGTTTTTTTATTAAAATTACCTTCATAAAAGTACTGCGAAGATTTTCATGCAAAAAAAATCTGATTGCAGCTTTCCCTAGATATATGTATACATATGTATATAGGGAGCTTCAATTTTAAAAAGTCAATATTGAAATCAGCGATAGTACTCGTTTAGATAGTAGTTTCAGAGATATAGATATATACAGATTTTTTGATCATTTTATACTAACACTTTGAAATTGTATTGCAGTTTTTTGTTTGTCTAAATGAGTACTCACTTTTGTCTATATCTGTTTATATCTAAAATACAGTATACAAAATGAATAATATTTAAGTATCTACATGTGAAAGGCAATCTCAATCAGAAAACTCTTTTCACGCCAGTGTTTGCAGGTCTCATCTATATAATACGTAAAAAAATGATTATTTTAATACAATAAGTATCAAACATTGTACTTAATCACATTTGACTAGAATTTGAACTGAGTAAACTTAATTTTTCTATAGTATTTAGTTTAAACACGTACATATTAAAATTTACCTTAATATAATTATAGTGCAATTTAATTTGAACAGAATTTCAGTCAAATAAACACAAGCTCTTTGAAAGAAGAATCTGAATGGACTAAGCCTATATATTCGTAGATGTAGTGTCAACCTTTTTATCGAAACAATTTTTTAATTGACATTTTTTCCGGTCGACAGGGGCTATTGAGATCTAATGTTCTTGCTCTGGTTGAATTTTCCTTTTATATGTATGTTATAAATGATCAATATTACTTAGAAATAATGAAGTTAGTTATCGTACGCAAAAGCTACACTTTTCCTCTTAAGAATAACTGCTTCCTTCTCCCGATTTTCAAAAAAAAAGAAAAAAAAAAAAAAAAAAAAAAGATAAAACTCTTAATATCGTAGTCGTGAACTTATTGACTCTTTTTAATACCGAGAATAGCTTCAGCTACTCCTAGGTAGTAAACTGTTTGGGCAATACCAAATAATGGTGCAATCACAATCATACGGCAGAGGCCTCCTTTAAAGAATGCTGTCACACCTTCGTACTTGAATGTTTTTCTAAATTATCATATAAGAATAAAAACTTTATAGATAATAGTTTTGGAGGATATATAGACAACTTACATGAAGCAATCAATAATTCCTTTGAACTCCTTTTCTCCTTCGGCCTTCTTAAGTGCCTGTAAACGCGTCTTTACAACATCAAAAGGATTAACAGATAAAGCTGCCATAGACCCTGCTGTACAGCCAGATAAAAAGGAGCACCTGTCGAGCTTTGTGATTAACTGCTAACGAATTTTTTGGTATCACAGAATACACCTACCAGAACACTGCGTCGCCAGAACCATCATTCTTCCTTGGTCCTAAATCATTGAGGGTGGCAAAAAGTGGGAAATACACAATGGAAAATGAAACATCTCTAAGCATAGTGGCACCAATTCCTTTATATAGACCAATTATTCCTTTTTCTCGGAGAAGTTGAAGAGCAATTTTTGTCGCTGAAGTTTTCGGTACTACTTTCCCAGTTTCTTTTGCTTGTGCGGCAATACGACCAGCGTCTTGCATTTGAATTTTGAGTAGTTCCATTGGTGTGGTTATAATTATTTGACACAGACCAGCTAAGCCACCAGCGGCCATTTGTCTGGTAATAGGAAGCTGTCCTGCAGCAGTCGTTAAGTGGTATCGGAAAAAGTCATTTGCAGCTAACTTGATTGCTTTTTCAGGTGTAATGAGTAGGATATTGACAGCTGAGCCACGATACATTCCAAAGTATCCTTCTGCCCGATATGTTTTCTTAAAGCAGTCAAACCTTAATTCGAAAAAAAGAATAAATGAATAATTAATACAAAGAGAAACCAATGAGAATAATTCTATGAAACTTATGATAGGTGAAATCATGTATGAGTATAGATAGCATTGTTTGAATATGGGGAAGGAGTTTTTTTTTCTTTTTTTTTTCTGTAAATAAAGTTTCTGCATTGTTTGAATATGGGGGTTTTTTTTTTTTTTTCTGTAAATAAAGTTTCTGCTGGTACGAACCAATAAGGTTTAATTATCTGTTTTTTTTTATTACAGTACGATAAATAGTACTATTATACAAAAGCGGAACTAATAAAAGAAGTAAAACATGAATGAATTCCCTATAAATATAAAGCACTGATGATTTAAAATTATTATAATTATTATCTAAATTACAACTCAACTCATTTTAAAATTTCGAGTCGACATGTAACTACAAACCGAGCCATAAAGTGTACTAAAACTATGCTCAGTTCGGTTTAAACATTTAGCTTGGCTTAGTGTACATATTGTGAACATCGAATTTGAAAGAGTTCTGGTGTACTAAACATCTTATAAATAAGCTCATTCTTAAGAATATTGCACACACAAAAATTTCAAATTACGGTTGATATAATGGGGCTTCAAAAGAGGTACTTAGAAAGGAAATATCTTCCCCCCCAATTCCTTAACTTAAAGACTGTAAGGAAATTTCGGAATGGTTCACCCTATAGAGAAGGAAACCCGACTGGTCGAAGTACGGAGGGGGGAACCTAGGGGAACCTCTGTAGACCATAGGCAGTCGACGAGTAGCAACAAATCAAAAAGCAAAAAAGAAAAAAGGGGGAAAACCGCATGTCGTGCATTGGCAATCGTTAACCGGTGTCAAAAACAAAAAATTGCTGTACCGGTCTTTCCAAGTTGACCATCCATCGAGAAGAGCCGCAAGTGATCACAGGTTTGACTGAAAACCGAAGAAAAGTAAACGCCCAAGTGAACAGTAATCTAGAGCGTGCGGTAATTAAATTAAAACGAAAGGAAATGAATCCGTCGCTGAAGAAAAGAAAATATATGTAATTCTAGGAGAAAAATTCTTCGAACGCGGAAGGGACTAATCAAGCCCACAGAGGTGAAGCGGGAGACTAGGACGACGCAAAGGAAGCTAAGTCATCTCCGCCGGAACAGCGCGCCAGAAGGCAAAAGGAATAATTCCCTTGGGAAGAAAGGAGAAAACCCGCGACCAGAAGAGAAAACGACTGGAAGGAAACGCTTCCAATTACAGGAAACAAACAAAAAAAAGACAGAAAAAAAATTAATCTTAGAAGGTTAAAGAAGAGGTAAGAAACTTGAAATTAGGGTAAAGGCGAAATTGTGACACTGACCAAATTAATTATAGCTTATACGTATACAGTATAGAGTACAGTAGAGCAGTTTAAGGACTTGAAAAGATGAAGAAAAATTGCTAAATTGCTCCCATATAGTTGGTGGGACCGTTTATTTCCACATACGGTTATCAAACACGCCACGACAAGCCGCAGCTAAACGCATCATTTTAAGGCCTCCTGGTTTTTTAACCTAAACAATGGCCTCAGCTCAATTTCTATCACTTAAGAATTAAGAAAAAGAAAAAAAAACGGAGAAAATTTGTTAAATTTAGTTACAGCACACACAGTCACAAATGCGCATTTGGGATTTCGCTGAGTACCAGTACTGTGTATTATTATTGTATATATTTTGAATTGGATAACGATAGGAATGTCACAGGTTTTGATGAATACCAATAGCCTAAGACCGATAAATTGAAATATTTTATATTTATTTTTATTTTTATATTTTTACATATATTAGCTTAGCGGAATAGTTAAGCAAATTGAAAGTAGTGAATTACTTATGTATAATCGGAATTAATTAATTAATCACTTGCCCAGTATGAATTTTTGATGTGAGCAATGTTGTCAATTCGTGTATATACGTTGAGCTGGTGCTGTACGCAGTCATAGTGTAACGAAGTCACATGACCACCCATTAATTCAAACACATCCAGTCCCTACCAGATAAAATGTCCACGTGAACACCTGCTGATAAGCTCTTCACAGAAAATCAGTAGATGACTGCGCTTCTCGGTGGGCAGATCACTCGACACCATAGTGATCTACGCCTATATAAAGGGAGCCGCCAGAGCAGATATTTTTTAGTTATCAACCGAGAGTCAGCCAGTACAGATCACCAGACACGAGCTTATTCTCCGCCAGAAAAGTACAGACCAGTAGATCAGTCAAAGCCGCCAGTCGGATAGAGGAATGTATAAGAATAGGAGCCGCACCAGACCAGCAGCCAGTTGCCTCCCAGCATCTCGACTGGACACATCGTTCTCTAGTTTTCCCGTGCTGATTAGAACTACAGCATCCGTGCGTTATCCGTAAAGGCCGTAGTGATAATATTCGCACCAACCAGTCGACCACATCTCTCCGTGCTGATTAGAACTACAGCATCCGTACGTCATCCGTTCAGGCCATAGTGATAATATTCGCACGAATTACTCCACCGCGTCGTTCCGTGCCGATTGAAACTAGAGCTTCCGTACGTTATTCGTGTTGGCCGTAGTGGAAATATTCGCACCAACCAGTCGACCACATCTCTCCGTGCTGATTAGAACTACAGCATCCGTACGTCATCCGTACAGGCCGTAGTGATAATATTCGCACGAATTACTCCACCGCGTCGTTCCGTGCCGATTGAAACTACAGCTTCCGTACGTTATTCGTATTGGCCGTAGTGGAAATATTCGCACGCACCACTCAACCGTATAGTAAACATCTCCTCATACTCAAACATCTGAGTGTTAGAAGTATAAGTGCCGACCTACCGTAGGAATAAACAGACTACAAGAATTGAAACAAGTGTAATAGTGTTAATAATCTAGAAGATAGAACTAAGTGGAAAAGAAATACATTTATAATAACATTGGAGGTAGATGTGAAAACTGTGTATCATAGTAGTTAAGTAAATAAATGGCTATTGAAGTGAATTAATAGTGTTCTAAGTGTATTAGAGGTAGATGTGAAAACTGTGTATCATAGTATTAAGTAAATAAATGACTATTGAAGTGAATTAATAGTATTCTAAGTGCATTATTTCAACGTCGTGGAACCTTGCCCTGGACGACTCCTGACTACCCAGTGCATTCACAATACACCCGACGTTACAATAGGCTTAACAACACCCTCGTTGAATTAATTACTTGTTGAATAAGCCGAATTTGTGTTATGATTTAAATGCTTACCTAAGTATACCCTGAACTGAACTTGTCGGAATTCGTGAATATATGCTTGTGTGATTAATATAAAAGGACTTTTGCATTCATTTAGTTCCACTGATCCGGGACTTAAACTTAACTTGGCTAGAAGGTGGGTTAGTCCAAACTAATTAAGCGTAAGGCTCTGGTGCACCTATCAATGAATCGCCGCCCGCAGAAAACGTGCAAAAGAGATTCTTTTGGTTGATTTTCGTCGTTTTGGTAGTACTCATAATTGTTAGAACAGAAAAAGCAAAATTGTATAGCATGGAGTAAGATCGTTCGTTGTTGCGTATCCGCGTCCATCCTTGTCTCGAGTGAGGAGGAAGGATGTTGAGCCTCGACATCCAAGTGTAGGGCAGTGTAGACTGCGGGGTCCGCAGAGTAATATAGGAACTGAGAAGCGAACATTGTAATAGGCGGTGTGGTACGGAGGTCGTGTCGTACATTATTCTTCTGTGGCCATTGTTCTAGACAAGCTGCCTGGATCTTCCTCCCACGCCCACCCGACGAGTCCTAGCCGGAACTAATCATCAGGGAGATCCGGATACCTTTCTGCGTAGTCATGTAATTCAATTATAATATAGTGATCTCATTGCTGTACTAATGTCAGTGACCTACGTCAGCTGGTAGATTGTCTACGCGAGCACAGTTCTTATAAGCTGACGGACTGAATCCCCATGGGTCCTGGGGCCCAATACATCTGAAATGGTAGTCATAGTTACTGGAACTCAAACTCAACTGCAGTTCTCCTTTTTGTTTACCTCCGAATTATGAACACAGGTGGTCGCACACGTCACAGGTGTGGCAACCCGCTACAAGTATCTAACAAAAATATGGTACTAAACTCGAACTGAGTTCGGTGAACTTTCGGTTTGTGATGTACCCACAGTATGTCAATTCAATCAACTTGATAAAGTGTAAGGATCTTAGGAATTGAAAACGAAAAAAAGATTACGATGTTTGAAACGAAAAAGTCAAACAAAATTTACTGAAAATATACTTGTAAGTGCCATTGAATTTTGAACGACGCTTCTACAACGCATTACTTGTCGGTAATTACATGAGTTTGAATGGGAGTATGCCAACTATCTAACAAATTCTGAAAGTATATCGATATCATAATTCTTAAAATTATTTACAGTTATTATATAATAACAAATATCATCATATTATATTATAAAAGAAACTAAATTTAGTGGAATGGCATTTAACATGTTAAAAGCTAAGCATGTCTTCATTTTTCAGTTAACAATCTGATATCATTATATGCGCTTTCTTTCATAAATTGTAATTTCTTGTTAATTTTAGAGCGTCATCCTTTTAAAAGTTCCTTTCACGAAAATCCTGTTACACTAGAAAGATATCATGGATGGGTGACAATGAAGGAAAATTGTTCCCGTAAACTGTTGACTCATACCTATGCAAAGCTCTCTGGAATTTTTCTTGTTTTGTAAGGAGTTGAATTATACCTCTGAAGGTTGTCAGCTCCAATTTTGAAAGATGTTTTAACGGTAGTTGTTGCAAGTCAAACTGAGAGTGAACTAGTAAGCAGAATTCAAATCATACATACATATTTATGTTTCTAACAGGTGCTTTTACCTTTTATCTTAAAATTCGTATTCTACCTGGACTCTTTATACTTATCATTTTTTATGCTCAGCCCACTGTCGGATCTTTCAATTAATTCAGTCTGTCAAGGTACTGGTCTCTGTCAAGAACTGCTCGGTCCTGCTTGGCACCACTGTTGTTGATGTAACGTCACAGCGTGTAACCAATCCAAATTCCCTTTCTTCATTTTATTTCTTAGTCGATCCTATTCTGTCGCAACGTGCCCACAATTAGTTTGAAACCCGATTTTACCAGTATACAAACGCAAATGTTACTTATAATTTGGTAACCTTCCACGCTTCAAAATGAAGTCAAATATAGTCACCGAAGTTTTGTTGTTATTGAGATTTCACTATTAATGGCTACAAATAAATAGTTCCAAAACATCAAGATCTAGAAATTAACCAGTAGAGAGGAATGTCTATAAAAAGTGATACATCGACGGGAAGCTCCCCTAAGGGTATTGAGAAATCTCTTATTTAAATTAACAAGTGATAATGAAATTGAAGAATGTGTTTAGTTAGGTACTCCAGATATCCTTGTTTACACGAACTCGAAGCGAATTGTAGACTGTCGATGTAAACTCCGGTTCGTTAGGGCTCTCTACGCTAGCTACTTATAATTCTTAACAATGGCCCTGGAATGCCTACGCAACAAACAGGCTTGTAGGACAGAAGTCGTGCAATAGAATCTGAGAGCATATACAACTCAGCTCTCTTATGGATGGTTGTACCAAAACCTAAGCAAAACAGGGATATGAGACGTAAGGATAGATAATTGAAATGCAATATTAATGATTCAATGGATCAAGTAATATAGGTCGGAATAATTCAGAAAAAAAAATTTGTTAACTAAAACAAAGCGAATGGAAGTTGTTAGCCGATCAGACTTTATAAAACTTCACAATTTCTTGTCGATGGGGCTTATAATTTGTGCAGATTTTTCACTAATCGACGATTCTTAGATGGAGACATACAAAAATAAATCAATCATATAATCATTAACCATTCACTGGGAGCGTAGTTTGACAGTGAACAGTGACAAAAAGAAAAAAGCGGCAGAGTTTTTGACCTATACCTCATCTATCATATTAAGTAAATATAATTTTTGTTATTAATGTTAGGAAAGAATATCAAATAAAATCTTGGTCTAAGAACAATTCTTACGATACCCTAGCTAGATGAATGCCCGTATGTAATTACATATGGTCACCTTCTTTGCAAGTTTGATTGTAAAAGTGGTTTTTCGCATCTATATCTAGAACGATTCATCCAACAGTAAAAGTGACCAAAACCAATTTCATGGGATTTTATATTCAGAAGATCTTTTTAATACAATATAAACGACTACAGGACAGTTTTCCAATAACACATAACTTTTGTATGGCAACACTTAAGGTTCCCATTCACTTACAGATTATCTGCAGTTTCAGACTGTCATCTTTCAGACCAAATCAATTTTCGTGCACCCACTAATATCATATCACGTCTTAAGTTTGAAATTTGACAGACAGAGAGCTTCACATAAACTGACGATTAGCACACATCTACAGTAGCGTCTTCAGTCCATATCGTAAAGTTTCTTAACGTTTATCATGCAATTCGGTCGAATTTTTAAAGCGATTTTGCCAAAAAGGAAATTTTCTACTTTAGTAATAATAATTCATTTATCAGAACTACCAATGAAGATTAAAAACAAAGCATCTCACATTATGAGGTTATTAATGTTTTTCCTAACAGAATCAGTAGTAACTTTATAACGTTCAATTTATTCCTTATAACCATTTTCTTATAACTTTCTTGTCGAATATGAATCATATTTTACTTTCCATGTATCCTGTATACTTCAGAATTCATTGAATGTTGTACTTCTATCCACATTGGGAGTGATGAGAAACCACAATTATCTGACGAAAATATCAAACTGATCTGAAAATAATGAATGACGATGAAATTGTACACTTTGTATGCAGTTTACAAATCTGCAGTCCTGTTATCTAACGATGAACTGTATGTATGTGGTGTATTTATCTACAGATATGCAGTCTGTCTGCAGTTCAATCAAATCGTACAAATTTTCAACATACACACGTAGATTAGATTACCTAGACTGCAGATCAAATCCTGCGATTTGAACCGTTAATGGGTGGCGGAATTCAAATATATCTACAGTTCGTATCTGTAGATAATCTGTAAGTGAATGGTAGGCTTAAGAAGGGGAGAGGTTGCCCGTCTTAGTCCATTTTGAACCTGTATTTACAATTTCTATAAAAACGATATGTACAAAATTCCACCTCTCTACGTCGACGTAAATATATAGTAAAAACGAAAATTTTGTATGCCAATACCCCAGCTGACGTTTGTAACGCATAGAAATAATTATGGTAAAGTAAAAAAGATTGGACACCCACGCATAATATCAAGAGCTGTTTTAAGTTTTGCACGTCCGTGTGTCTGTCGTCGCGATAGCTCGAAAACGCGGTCAGTTAGAGAGCACACGATTTTTTTAAAAAAAATTGTAGATTAAGTTTAATGGTACAAAAAGGTTAACTCCTTCGTAGGATTTCTATACAAAAATTTCGTGGTTCACTATATATTTGGACACTGCCTGATAACACGTCGACGTAGAGCTGAAATTTTGTACATTTACATATAGATATGTACAATTTTAAAAATGAACTAAATCGGGGGGCAACCTATTCATGCTCCATACAAAAATGTAGATTTTAATATATACAGTCCAAGACGTTTTTATTGTACTGATTTTTTTTTTTTTTTTTTTTTTTTTAACAATCATCAACATCGCTTTTTATATCCAATTTGAAACCTCATTCACAGAAGAAAATTACCTACCCATTTATTAGTATCAGAAGCTGCAAAAAAACTGAAGGCTTTGGGCTTCTTAAACTGCATATGAAAAACTGGTGATGACGAATAAAGAAACAAACGTTATGAGGCCTTAGAAAGATTCAATGTTTTCTATCTAATAAATGTTAGATTATTATCATAGGATGTATCTTTCAGAAAATTTGAAGAAAAATCTGTAAGCCCGGAGCTTTACAAACTGTTGCGTTCTACCGTCCACATACCATCTTTTTGGCTCAGCTCATAGTGAGCCATCGATAGCCAGTTCATCACTTTAACCCGGATATCCTGTATACTACTACTTCTAAAAAATTCGAAAATGTTTACATCTAAAAATTGTAATACAGTTTTTATTTTACTCACATATTTTTGTACATCTTTTCTCCGTTTGGCCCTATTTGTTGGTTCTGCAGACGAGTTTTTACTAAGTCTAATGGGAAAACGCATGATACTCCTATAATGCCCGCTATTCCACCATTTACTATTTTTGGAAGAAGCCTGCAAACAAAATTTGATATAATAAAAACAATATAAGGAACAAAAACTGTTTAAGTACTTAACAATGTAATTATTCATTATGTATTTTTAATTAATTAATTATAGTAAAATTACATTTTTCTAAATTCAATATATTTTATATTTTGATGGTGTTTTTAGGGAGCAATAAGTATTCTCGTTCTCAGTTTTATTTTGTTTTCGATTCAGAAAGTTAGCCATTTACTGTATATTGTATACATACATTACTGCTAATTTTATGTAAAATTTTTGTTGAGCTGTTAACTCGAAGCTTTCAGGATACACACAAACATATATATACATTACTGTTGACGTCGATTAAATTTGATGCAGCTTATACGTTTGCATTTTATTCCCAAAATGAAATCATAGGATATACTGGTTTGGAACGCAATAAATAATAATTTTTTTACGTATAATAGGCACACGTATCATTCTTAGTCGTTAATATAAAAACCTATGAAATTGCTCATGACCATTTGTATCCTTATAAAAAGAAATGCGAGAATTTTTAACGATCTAAGGAGCATATTTTCAAAACAGCTGGTGCATCTCAACCGTTTCGGAGTTACAGGGTGATTAAGAAAATATCCTAGTTTTTCACAAAATACCTTGAATCTCAAAAAGTGCAAGGCGAACCGTCATCTACTGCTCGACTAGTCCCGAACTCCTCTCCCCTCAGGAGTTATTGTGGTCTAAACTAAGAATTTCGGATTGTCTTACCTTTTTATTGACGTTGACATCTTTTTTTTACAAAAAGCTGGTTAACATAACTTATAAAAACTGTAAACTGTGGACTCTCCTCTTTAATGTGACCGGTTTCATTTATCTGCTAACTGTGGCCGTTGAAAAGTTATTAGCTCTTAACCTATTCTCAAAGGTATTCTTCAAACCTATTTTCAAAAATAATTTGTTCCCTTAGTGACTAAAAATTGTATGTAACTTAAAAAAAAAACAAATCGTCTAATTCGGTGTGACCTGAATTAGGTTAGCACATAGGGATAATAGGTCAAATTAAAGAGGAGAGTAAACAGTTTACATATAAAACAAGTGAAAAAGCTAGAATTGGTCTAAGACCAATTCTTATGATACCCTAGATGAATGTCCGTATGAAATTTCGTATGGGTACCCATTTGAGCAATTTTGATTTTTGCAGTGGTTTTTCGCATATATTTCTAGAACGGTTCGTCGGACAGAAAAAATGATTATAACCAATTTTATAGGATTTCATATTCTGAAGAAGTTTTTAGTACAATAAAAATGTCTTGGACTGATCGTTTTCACAGTATACCCAAAAAACCTAATTTTTTATATGGCAACACCAAGAATGGGTTGCCCGATTTAGTCCATTTTTGAAATTTTGTTTGCTGGTACAATGAAAACACCACGTGCCAAATTTCAGCTCTCTACGGCGACTCGTTCTCAGGCAGTGTTCAAATATATAACGGAAAACGAAATTTTTGTATGGCAACCCCACGAAGGAGTTGCCCGATTTATCTCATTTTCGAACTTAATTTTACTTTTTTTTTTTAAGTCCGTGTACAAAATTTCAGCTCTCTAAGTGTACGCGTTCTCGAGTTATGCGCACGGACGGACGGACGGACGGACATGCAAAAATCAAAATAACTTTTAATATTATGCGTGGGTGTCCAATCCATTTTGCTCTACCATCATTATTTCGAGGTGTTACAAACGGAATGACAAACTTAGTATACCCCTTTAGATTTCATCTAGGGTATAAAAAATTACGTTAACCACCTTTTTGTAAAAAAAAGAAAAAAGGCAAGTAAAAAAGCTAGAATGAAATGAAATTTCGTATGGTCCCCCATTTGAACAATTCTTCTGATAGCCTGGCCTAGATGAATGCCCGTATGAAATTTCGTATGGTCCACCATTTTAAGAATTGTGGTTTTTGAAGTGGTTTTTCGCATATATTAGAACGTTTCGTCGGACAGAAAAAATGATTATAACCAATTTTATAGGATTTTATATTCTGAAGAAGTTTTTAGAACAATAAAAATGTCTAGGACTGATCGTTTTCTCAGTATCCGTAAAAAACCTAAAGTTTTATATAGCAACACCAAGAAGGGGTTGTCCAAATACATACTGGAAAACGAGACCCCACGAAGGAGTTGCCAGATTTGTCCCATTTTAAAAGTCCGCGTACGAAATTTCAACTCTCTTAAGTAAACGTGCTGTCGAGTTATCGTGCGCTCGGACGGTCCGACAGACGTACATGCAAACATGAAAACAACTTTTAATATTATGGCTTTATGTCCAATCCATTTTGCTCTACCATCATTATTTCTGTGCGTTACAAACGGAATGACAAACTTAGTATACCCTATAGATTTCACCTAGGGTATAAAAAGAGGTCAAAGTAAATAAAAAGGTAAGACAATCCGAAATTCTTGGTTTAGACCATCATAACTCCCGGCGAGAGAGGAGTACGGGGCTAGTCTGGCAGTCGTTGGAAAGGCTATGAAGTTCCGCATACAATGAGCTCTGTATTTTGTGAAAGACTAGCATATTTTCTTTAATCTTACTAATTCGCTATAAAAAAAACATATTCTCTATACAGTTAATATATATTTATTCATGTAATTAGTATATAATAAATTTGAAGAATAATCTGTAAAACTTTCATTAGTAATTATATTTGTTCAAGAAGGCATTTTTTGAATTCTCCAGTATATAGCAAAAGGTAACAAAAATTTTATTTGTTATTTCATCAACAGGTCCCAAATAGCGAAATTGAGTAACTTGAAAAACAAATGAAAAAATAGAACAAAGAAAAGAAATGAAAAAATGAAAGAAACGAAAAAATTGAGAAAAATAGAAGAAAAATTTATTAAAAAAAATTTAAAAACCAGATTCATTCGAAACGAATCGAACCTGTGTACGCCGGCAGTTTGCTGAAAAAAGAAAACGGAAGAAGAAGAAGAAGCGTTTCATGTTAGCAGAAAACCTTACACTCATGGCTACTGTTTGGTTTTCTGCCTGCCGTAGACGCTTGAAACAGATCAAATTGATCCCATCTCATATAAACTCAGAATAAATTCTGGGTGTGAATTATATGAGGCAAAAGCTCCTATATTTCACCAAGGAGGAAGAAACAAAATTAGAGATTACACTTTAAGAGTTTTTACTGGGGCAAACTTATATTTGTTCCAAAAGGCATTTTTTTGGATTCTCCGGTATACAGGATGTTTCCCACTAGGAAGTCAATAGAGCAGGAGAGACGAACCAAAAATTGTTATGAGTTAATAACTGTTTAACGGTTACAGTTAACACATAGGGTGTAATAGGTCCACTTAAAAGAGGAGAGTCTACAGTTTACAGTTTTTATACAAAAAAATTATGTTAACGATCTTTTTGCAAAAATAATGGAGGTAAAATTAAAAAAGAAGGTAAGAAAATCCGATTTTTTTAGTTTAGACAACCATAATTCATGATGGGAGAGCGGTATGGAGCTGGTTGAGCAGTCATTGGAAAGACCATGAAGTTCTGGATACAACGAGCTCTTAACTGTGCCGTACGCCCTGTAGTTTTTAAGATACAGGGTGTTTTTTGAAAAACTACCTTTTTTTCTTAATCACCCTGTAACTCCTAAACGGTTCATATGCCCCCCCCCCCCCCGCCGCACAATTTTTGGGTCGTCTAGAAAAGTACTACATCTCCTGCTCTATTGACCTCCTAGTGGGAAACACCCTGTATAGCAAAAGCTAAAAAAAAATTATTTGTTATTTCATCACACAATCCATTTGATTTTGGGTGACAGTAATTAAAAAAACTAACATTGCCGTGAACCGCATAACACATCACTGGATCATCCGAAATCAAAAAACCAAAAATGTTTCATTAGTTGAAGTAAGTGGTTTACACTTAAGTCAAAGTTAAACAAAGAGAACGAAGCAGCTAAGAATTCCCGCTGTGCTGACGGAGACTTACAACTCCATATTTACCGTAGTTCTACTCCAATCAACTTCAAATTTTAACACAATAATCCTGATATGTTGTACATTCATATGACAAAAATGTAAAAAAAAGGCAACAAAATATCTCAACCCCCTCCCCTTAATCGCCATGTACTCCGAAACGGTTGAGATGCCGCCTACCCCCCCTTGACATACAATTTTTTGTTTGACTAGATGACTACAGGAGGTGATACTCCTGTCCGATGGATCACCATGGACGAAACAGTCTAAGGGGTACTATACGTATAATTTTTGTTGAAAGAATGTTCACGTTTCCGCCGTTGTAACTCGTTACACACCAGACTTACAAAAAAACTGTTTATGCAAAAAATGTAGGGAATCTTCTTCAAATTTGCATTAGCCAATTTTGTCGCAGTATCAAACGTTGAGGAATTATTTTCAAAAAACCAATTTTTTGTACCCCAAATCCAAGATGGCGGACCGCGCAGACCCCTCCAAGGATGAAAACGTAGATTTTTTATCAGGGCCCGGAACTAAATAGCATACATAAAATTCACAACTACCCCACCTTTTGTAGGGCAAAAATTTCTATTGACTTATGTAAAATTTTAATAAAAAACAGGACACAAAAAATGCCAATTGTAGAAGGCAAATTGAATCTAGATTTGCTTAGAGGTCATCATATACATAGGAGAGGAAAGAATGGATAAATTGAATGCTGGCTGTTTATTACTTTTTATTTCTGACACTAATCATACATAACTTTTTATTTAGTGCAAAATATTATTGAAACAATTACTAAAGAAGTAATTCAGAAGTAGTGTACCAGAGAATAAATTGTAGAATTTTTGATATTTGTGATCAGGTGGTTGGCGTTTAAAATGCTCTAATTATACAATCAAAAATATACTATCTGTTACACGCGGCATCAGCCGCATGGAATTGGTTTTCGAGGTTCTTGTTTTGCGAACGCTACATTGTATTATAAGATCCTCCATTCGTTAGAATTAATGAAAGTACCATCACAACTTGTATAGTAAAACAATGTTGTTTAATGCGTTGGTTGGTTTGAACGTTGCGGCCTAGTCATTCCAAAATCACCTAAGTATGTATTTACCGACAATCTCCAAAGAGACTAAGAACCCATGACACTGAAAGTTTCTGTCATAATCCAGAAGAACAGTTACGAAAAGGTTGGCGGCAAAACTTTGCCAGGTCCGAAAAACGGAGCAAGGATTTTTTTTATCTTAAAGGTAGTGATTTTTCCAAGCTGAACCGTGAAAAGTTTGGGGTCCCTCTCGCCTGCTCCGTATGAAATTGATTCACGAGAATGGTAACCCCGCGCCATGCAGAGAAAAAGGTATAATTGGTGTAAGACCAATATATTATAAAAGTGAAATAAAGTGAAAATGCAAGGTTTTGTATGGCAGCACCAGAAAGGGGTTGCCGGCTTAGTCCGTTTTAAAATTGTATTAACTAATTTTTCTCCATGTACATTTTAGCTCTATACATCGGTCGACGCGTTCTCAGACAGTGTACAAATTGGTATACAGTCACTCGGGTCGGCCATGTAATCCGTGCTTTGGACTTTCGTTAGGAACATTCCAGATATCAGAGATTCTCGGCACACAAAACGAGAATCTTAAAACCCTAAAATGTTTATATGACAACACCAAGAAGAGGTTGCCCAATTTAGCTCATTTTTAAATTATATTTACTATTTTAAAATCACACTGTGTACAAAATTTCAGCTCTCTCCGTTGACGCGTTCTCAGTCATTGTCCAAATATGTAATGAAAAACGAAATTTTTGTATCATTTTTGTATTATTGAATGGCCCATAATTGTCTGTTGCAGTGGTATGGCATACTTGTCGAATTTTGTTGAATTACAATTTTCAAGTAAACTTTTGGTCAATTAATTTTTCGCAACAAACCCAATATACAAATACATTTTTTCTCAAATATTCGTTTTCGCATCCACATATGTATATTTAGCATCCCGATAAATCTGAAATAGTGTTTTAGCAACAGGATATTTTGACAACAGTAAACAATGCTCACGATACAACATTGTTTCAAGTTGTTAAAGTGTCCTATAATAAAAATTTAACTTCCTCATAATCATCGAATCATCGAACATTTGTCGTAAAATATTTTCTTTTCTTTTCTGATGGTAGTTTGCCTGTCTTCTCGTTTTATATTACGCCATGTGTTACGAATCTTGGCTTTATTGTCGTAACATGGACTGGGAGTGCTTGGAAAGAGTTCCGAAGATCACCAACCCAATTTTGTTCTTCAATTAAGATAACTTCTTAAAAACACAAACTTCAATTAAGATAACTTCAAAAAAAACACAAACTTTTTGATTCACTTTGACTTTTATTTTTGATCTTTATTGTTTCTCATACTTTATAAAGGTATAGTTGGTTTATTAATTTACTAGTAGGTTGCCTTACCTCTGGTGGGGGGTCAACCTATTAGTGATACTTGGAAAATGTTACTGCCTGGTCCCTGAGATGGATTTTGGCATTGCTCAGCAAAATTGATAAAAATTGGTATGGGGTAACTAGTTAGGAAATTACATATAGGAATTCCAGAAATCGAATATATCGGGAACGCCCTCTCAATATATTGGTAATAGTCAATTTTGCATAACCCTCAATATTTTGTAGTTTCACAAGAATATTTCCCCTTCATTCAAAAATTTCTTTGCAACCATTGGTCAACCATATAGATACGGAAGAAACCAATGTTACAAAAAACTCGGCACTATTGCCCAATAAGTGGGTCAGTTTCTATTTCACTTTACACAAGGGATTTCCCAATTATGTACAAGTAAAAATATCAACACATGAGGGTTCTCAACTTAGTGCGAGGAAAAAATAAGCGGCATGTAATGACTGTGGGTTAGGTCAGGGTTAACCTAGTGCCATTATAATGCATGAAATTGGTCTCATGCCGTGTTTGTATTTTTGTATACAAAGAGCCGGCGTTTTGCCGCAAAAAGGTTGACGCAACCAAGAATTTATCGTTTTAAAAGAACAACGGAGAAAGTTGTTTCATAAAACGAAAATAGAATTGGGTAACCATATGAACCATATGTGACGTAAAAATTCATAAATAAATTGACGGTGGAATCACCGCGAAATTGCTTGGAATGCAATTTGATGCGCGTACTCGCGTTTGTCAATTTATTATATGTTTGTACGTTATATGTATGTACATATGTTTTGCTTGCTAGCTTCAAGAAGTACGTTATCGTGTATGTACGTATGCATATTTGTAATCTTGTACGTAACAAGATTCTTATTATGATAATGAGTCGTTATTATAGATATATGCATATGTACATATGTATAATGTATGTGCGTCAGTTGAACTAATCACGATATTGTGGTACTAATAAGGAAATGATGAATGCAGGTAATGATTCATTCATTACACATGATCTCCTTTCGAAGCTCCTCTAATAATCTGTATAGTACACCTTTACATGATTAGCATGTAATAATCTGGTGAATGCGATTATGCCACGATTCATCAAAGTCATGAATGTGTGGAATATTTTGACAATCAAGCTCAAGATAACTGAAAAAGCTCGAAGATGCAGGCCTATTATTCGCCCTACTGACATTGTGTTCTTTATGCCAATTTACATAGTGTGTACTATCTTCATCATTAACAAGTAAAAAAGCTAGAATTGGTCTAAGACCAATTCTTATGATACCCTAGATGAATACCCATATGAAATTTCGTATTGTTACCCTTCTGTGCAAGTTTGATTTTTTAAGTGGTTTTTCGCATATATTTCTAATGGTTTGTCGGACAGAAAAAATGATTATAACCAATTTTATAGGATTTCGTATTCTGAAAAGTTTTTAGTACAATAAAAATGCCTTGGACTGATCGTTTTCACAGTATCCGTAAAAAACCTAAATTTTTATATGCCAACACCAAGGAGTTGCCCGATTTAGTCCATTTTTGAAATTTTATTTGTTAGTACAATTTAAAATAATGACTATCAGAACCAGCTTAACACAAACTGGCAGCATGGACACGTTTAATAAATAAACGGTCAACAATACATGCGTTTCATCACTTAGTCGGAGGGATCCCATTAGGACCTGTCATGAAGTCATTTGGAAGCCCATTAATATGATCGAGTATATCCTCTCTCGCAATTGTAGGGATAGTGAATGAAACGTTATGAGAATCGTTCATATGACTGAAGTTGTCATTTCGAGGAAGGAAATTTGACGAAGAAAATGCATTGTCAAAAAATGAAGCAAACATATTGCAAATTTCGGACGAATCATCACTAGCGGAATCTTTGTACCTCATGGTATTTGGATAGTTGTCCGTTTTTTTCATTAATGAACTTAAAAAAGATACGTGGGTCACGAAATAATTTCGCACGCATGCTTTGAATATATTCATCATAGTGTTTCAAAGCTATATGAAATTAGTAGAGGGGGGTGATATTTGTCAAGAGTAGACATTATAACGGGGCTAGATTATACTAATATGTTACTCGCGTCAGTACAGAGAACCAGATCCAACTGCCTACCCATGTCATTCTTTACATTATTGATTTGGCTGCGAACAAGAGATGACACAGTGTCCAGGAATAGTAATTCCTTTGTTGAGAAGTTATTAAGAGGAAGATAGTCATCGTCATCTTCATTTAGTACCCATTGTATATTAGGTAAGTTGAAATCACCAATAAGTAGTATTTCGTCAAGAGGTTGCATCTTGCCGTGAATAAAATTAGATGTTGAAGTGAGTAGGCCGTAAATATTCTGACCTTTGTCATCAACAATGTTTATGGAGTCTGGAGGAATATAGCAACATAGTACGTATAAGTCGTGTTTGAAAAGAGACAGCTTAAGAACTATAAGTTCAGTGTCAAGAGTGTTGGAAAAACTTGGAACCTCAATTTGGCTGCAGTTAAAAGTGTTTTTGCATGCGAGAGTACGCCACCGCCACGAGCCTCAGAGTCCGTACGTCTATCTTTCCTAAAAATCTGGTAAGAATTGTCTAAGATTTCGGCATCACGAAAGCCGTGATGCAGCCAAGTTTCAGTGAAAGCAGCGATATCAAAACAACATTGATAGTAAAGGTAAAGCGACTTCAGTTTTTTGGAATAGCGTTGCTTATATTAACTGTATTTCTAGGTTGGCGCACGGAAGGTACAAATAATTTAGTGAAAGCGCCGGAGGGCCAGAATAAGGGATCTAATAACTTTTCCTGCATATCTGCTGAAACAGTTAAGACAAAGGATGCAACCGGTTTCGAGGATTTACTAATTTTACGACAAGAAATACTCTCTGTTGCAATGTTTTTGGATTTAAGATACGTCAATATGTCATCACACAACGTTTCAGGAGAGAACCGAGTGACGAAAACACTCGAAGGTTTTGGTACTGTCCACAAGGAGGTGCAATTACCATTCCCTAATGTGGACACAGAAGTAATAATATTCGGTACTGCGGATTCCGAAGCAAGAGCTAGAGTGGTAATATTTCCGCATTGACTCCCTGCGCTAGATACGGCCACACCTGCCGAAGAAGGAGTCAGACTAACAGGAATTGACGTATTTTGCGGGCTGAATCTCTCACTCGACAAAATCGAATGTTTTTTAGATTTTTTATTTTTTATTTTTTTGAAATAGCATTAGGTTGTTGAGGGCAGTCAACACTTTTTTGCTCAATTGACTGAACATTAAGGTTAACCATAGGCCAACCACCATGCTCTTAAGGTTGACCAGGTCCCCCCGGTACTACGCGAGCGTGTCAAAAAAAGTGTGAGCTGGGCCTCGCCCACATGAATCGCAGACCCACAGTAAATTGCGCGACTTTTTTAAAGGATTTAACGCAGCCTTCTCGAGCTTAACACAGGAGGTGTTTAACGCTTTACCACAGACACCATCGCAAGCTATAAACTCGGAAGACCCATCGAACAAAAACCACAACAGTCCATAATTAAGGAGATTTAAGATTTAAATACCGACACGGAAAAATTAATTTAGTGAGGTGATGCAACAGAAGCACGTTATACACAGAAAACCAGGGTTAGAATTACACTAGCACTAAAAATATACAATTACAAAAGTGTAGATTAAATTCCACCCAGAAAAATACACAATAATCAAACTAGACAAACTAAAGCGATTAACAAAGAACTAAAAAATAATTAAAAACACTTGAAAACATAACATTTGCTAAAACACAACTGCACACCACACTTAACACTTGACAAATCAATGAATGAAAACACCATGTACCAAATTTCAGCTCTCTAAATCGATGCGTTCTCAGACAGTGTCCACACCACATACATAGTGAAAACGAAAGTTTTGTATGGCAACCCCAAGAATGAGTTGCCCGATTTGTCTCATTTTCGAACTTAATTTTACTTTTTTTTTTAAAGTCCATATACAAAATTTCAGCTCTGTAAGTATACGCGTTCTCGAGTTATCGTGCGCACAGACGGACTGACAGACAGACAGACAGACGGACGGACGGACATGCAAAAATCAAAATAACTTATAATATTATGCGTGGGTGTCCAATCCATTTTGCTGTACCATCATTATTTCGAGGTGTTACAAAGGGAATAACAAACTTAGTATACCCTATAGATTTCATCTAGGGTATAAAAATATTAAATAAATCTACAAAATATTTTGCAATATCGGCGTTGTAGAAAATTTAAATCTAAAACCTTAGAATATGGAGAGAACAGGAAGTGTTGATACCTATAAAATTCGTGTACATGAGCGTGGCTTTTCATAAATACATTTCTCCAATTTGCCCTCTTCAAAGACCGCAAACTTGAATAGGGGAAATTGGAGAAATGTATGTTGAAAGGCTGAGAAACTCCCTGGGTACTCTGGCGCAGTGATAGTGACTAAGAGCATTTTCGGTGGGAGCAACCGCTCTCTATGTTGATTCTACTACTCGCCTGTACTGAGTTCTTACACAGCGGCAAAAGATTCTAACACAACCAGAATTTGACTATGCTAAATTTTGTTTATCACACTTCCTATGATCTCTATATTCTAAGGCTAAAACACCGCATATCGGTAGCAAATTTCTCATTTTGTTCATAAAATAAAGTAAATTTGCGAAAATTTTGTTTGTTAAAAAAAATGAAAAATTTGAAAATAAAAACTTTTTGTTATATCTACATGACGCTAGGTAAAATGTCCTCCGCCATAGAATTTTTGTATTTATACCACAGGTGCTGAGGACACGAAACTCCGTACGTTGCTATCAAAGTAGCGAAAAGCTCATTACTGTTGCTGGGAGCTAAAAGGTTTATTTTAACAACTAAAACAAAAATTGATATACATATATATTCACACCTCAGTTCATTTCAAAGCACTCGAAGATAAAGGTAAGTGCGAATCCAAGGAAACAACGTAATCGGAAAGAAAAATTATTATAGGTATGTACATACCGAAAACTTATAAATTTGTTTGGGCCTGAAGCCAGTTTTAGGCCGCTTAGAATTAGAATTTTTTATGGAGTGCTTTATACTGTAATATACCTCTACAGTAAAATAAGAATTAGTGTGAAAAAAGAGAGTAGAAGACGATAGAGATAGAGGCACATAAACGTATTTCGGCTTTACGCCAGAATTTGTATTTTTGAGAGCCCTTTTTAGAGAGCATTGAACATATGAGAATTATCGCCATGCGAAATTTGAATGCTTTATTTCTTGTTACTTTGGAAATAAACTGATAATTGGATTCAGGCTCTTAGGAGTGGAATTTTTCAAAAACATTAGTGCACCTCTACAGTAAAAGAAGAGTTACCATGCAAAATTTCAGCTTCCTAGGGAAATGGCAGATACACAAAGGAAGGAGGAAGAAGAATACGAAGGCTTCTTCTTCGTCCGAAAAAATCCGATAACACCCACAGAAAAGGGCATCAAGGGCTCCGATGAGGTCAAGAGAGTGCAGCCAGCTCCGTCGGAGAAATTTGCAACTGACCGCCGCTGTTTTTCAAGAAATTCCTGGAACATCAGCTCTAGCAGCAGCAGCTAGAGTATTTCTGGCTACGTTAGAAGTCTTATGCTTACAAGCATTGAGGCGGAGGGTAGATACCTTGTGCCATTTCCACTCAAGGAAAAGCTGCTAAAGATTGTAATTTCGCGAGTCACCTCCTTAATTTCCTAGGGTTCATGGTAGCGTGCGCGTTATTTCAATAAAAATTGGGGACGGAGGTCTCGGGTGGAATATTTTCTGTACCAGCCGAGAGGCGCCCATCACCTTAAATAAGGAATGCACGTTTCATTAAACTTTTACCTGAGCATATCCGGCTCGAAGTACTGAACAGACATGGGTACCGAAGGGAAATGTCGTGCTTGCCATTTGGTAGGGTATTTTATTGCTGACTGCCCCAAGAGAAGTGGGAAGAAGGCTGATTAGAAGGTCCCCTCAAAAGATACCACTACTACAGAAATAGCTCTGGAAAAGAATCAGAAACCAGTAAAGCGTCGCTCCAAAACGGCCCCAATCGAAGGAGGATGATAGTTGAATTCGCATTTCGAAGGTTGTTGTGAGAGAGACAGAGGCATCTCCTCTGGAGCAGCTTCCAGACTGCAAGATGGTCGGTTTGAACGAGACTGGTCTTATCTCTAGGGAGAAGATCCGTGCAATACTGGACAAGCTCCACTACAAGAAGAATCCAGATAAAATCCGGAGAATTCTTGTAAGGGAGCTGGAAACCCCAGAGTTGTTACCGCCGCAGCTCCAACTCCATCAACTGGATTGCTAGAAGAAACGGAAGTACAACGATACAGGCCGTTGTGAGCGTCTTCACAAGAAGGTGGAGTAGGTAATTCAGGAGCATCGATTGGCCGACTCTCCTCATCAATAGACTTCGCACTTTCAATGTACAAGATGGCTTCTATCAACACCGGAGAATTAAGTGTTCATACAAGATTACACAGCACTATTGAACACGTCAAAATGCTCGATATAGACACTGCACTTCAGCAGGAGAGGAACTTTACAAAAGACACTTACACACAATTGGAGCGTTATGCTATTTACACAACTGGAGCGTTATGCTATTTACACACTGGCTATGCAATATTTGCCACACCTGTTCCTCGCTGAGGGTCATTGTATCCAACAAATTTACACTCTCGTCTTCTGTTTATACATATATCTTCCTAGGTATCGTTTCTTCCTTGGACTTTATCAAGGTAGTAAACGTGTACCTTCCTCATGACCAGGACATTACAACACAAGTCATTGATAGGGTTCAATCCTGTCTGGAGAATTTTAGAGGTGAAACTATGTATCCTCGGATATGATTTTAACTCCACTCTAAATCCCCCAATGGATCGGCATTCAGGAACTGAGCTCAGATCCGTTAATGCTACTCGATTAACGAATTGCGTCAGTATTTTCAGACTCGTGAACATCTATCGTTGGATGCATCCTGCGACTAGATCTCTAGAAGTCTCGCATTACGTTGGGGTCACTCATGAAGTGTGTTCGGTTAGCGATCATCTTCTTTTAATGAGAGGAGAACTGCGTACTGGATATTGAACAACTATTTGTTGAATTCAGAGCAGTTCATCAATGAGTTCATTGAATTTTGACGAAATTGGCAAGAGAGGAAAGATGACTTTCTTTTCCTTAGTCAATCGATCCTTTATCGAAGCGAATTTCAACCAATTCAGTCGGAGTTGATTCTTTACTTTAATAGAATCAACAGCACAAACTTACAACCACAGCTTGGAGTTTGTGTTACGCAGCCAATCACCTGACTGAGGGAAGGCTCAAACTTACAACCACAGCTTGGAGTTTTTGTTACGCAACCAATCAAGCTGACTGAGGGAAGACAAACCTCCAACCGAGTACTTCTTCCAGGCAACTAGACGCCGTACTGCTTCTTGTGAAGTTGAATCGATAGTTGATGAGCGTAGACAAGTCCTAAACGGGCAACAGCTATCAGAATATATTCGAGACTACTACAGTAGTCTCTATTCTGAATAGACGTTGACAACATGCTCGACCACTCATGAATTTCTTGAAAATACTCCGACTTTCTCTAAAGAGAGCAAAGATGTGCTGGATACAGTGATCACGTTGGAGGATGTGATCATTGCGGCAAAGGATCTAGGGTGGCACACTGCACCTGGTTATGACCGTTTGACTCCAGAATTCTTCCTTCGTTTCAGGAATTTATTAATTCCTGACCTTTTGGAGGTCATCAATTTGACGGTTGCAACACATTCAGATTTTCCTTCTAGCTGAAGGAGGTCTGTTATGCGCTAGATTCCAAAGAAAGGAACTCGATGCAATGTCTGTACAACATTAGGGCGATACTGCACTCAGTGATTGCTTCGATAATGCACCCAGAACAGTCCTATTGTGTACTTGGTAGTAGTATCCACATTATCGCGGGAGCCAAACATTTGTTTGCCTACCATGAATAGACAGGTGCACAAATGACTATGATATCATTGAACCAACAAAAGGCTTTTGGTAGCATCTCGTACAACTATCTCTTGACTGCTTTCGAGGCATTTGGGTTCCCGTCCAGGTGATTCGATATCGTCGGGAAACTGTATAGAGATTCAGCGATTTTGATTAAGCATCAACTACTACACATAAGCTCGTGCTCATGTTGTCAAATGAATGAAATAGAAGACACATTTTTGCAAGCATGAATTTTCAAATGCAAGAGTGGAAAGCAAGCACAAAAATTTTGTAGTTTTGACGACGTGGTTTTACCATGCATTGTAGATTAGGCATAATTTGTCAATTTTATGTCAAAAATCCAAAAATATGATATTTCTCGTCCTATCCTCGAGTTCAGTAGCAATATTTTAGTCATTATAATAAAAGCAAAGGAATTTTAGTGTCTGCTGAAAATTTCACTATGATTTTAACTTACGCGGTAGTCACATTAGTAATCTCGCGACTATGCAGTATCACCGGTGATATGCGGATGACCTTTCTATTTTCGGGAAAATGGATGAAACTTTCCGGTCGCTCGTGCTGTTTTCGAACAGTGTGAACGTATAGCTGGCGCTAAAATTAACCTTAGTAAGAGTAGGGCTTGTAATGTGGAAGGTGGTGAGATCGTACAGATACTGTACTGAGCATCCAATGGATTAATAATAATATTAATAAGTATACAAGATCTACAGTCTCATATTATTAATATCAATAAGTACAAAGATCCTGATGTGACATTCAAATGTTTGCATCAGTCTTATGCATCCTAATCAGTTGTCACATATTGACCGGCGAGTTCAGAAGATCTGCACAGTTTTTGCTGGTGAAGGCACCCTGTTTAACAGGCTCTTCACTTGTAACATGATGGTATCAGTAGCATTCAACAAAATTAACGTAATAAACTTTAAATTTATCTTTCTCTTTCGATCTCTATTCAAAGTTCGTGTTGTTTTCATTGGCAAATCAACATGGAAAACTCTTCTTGGAGCTGCCAATTATCTGAAGATATACACTTTTAATCTAGGCATAATGACTTTCGGCTTTAGATTTTTAGTTTCATAATTATAGTAGAAAATTTTACTTTTACATTATACCTATATATGTATATGGCTGAATAGCCTGCTATTATTACTTAAAAAAGGTAGAGTATGCCGTCAATCTTAATGGCAGGGTATGCCGATTTAATAGTAATGGCAGATAATGCCGCTGTTTGATGAGAGTTAATCAGACTTTTACCAAAAGGTTTTTAATTCTCACCAAACAGCGGCATACTCTGTCATAGAAAAACTTATCGGGTCACCATTTGTGTGGGGTCTTCTAATTAGCCACGCTGCTACGTTGATCGAATGAAAGACGTTAGAATCACACAATATAATATAACTCTAATTACAGCCAGAACTGCCTCTATTAACTAACCAGTTGTCCCACAAACGAATATATTCCGTTCTATATTTGGTAGACGGTTTGAAGAGGTGCTAAATTTTACTCTTATTCACATTAACTAATAAAATATTCTACAGCTACAACAGCCTAACCTCAAAACTTGTAGCAACCCTCGTATTATCATCAAACTTATTTCAGCCTATATCTACTGTTAAATCGTGCATGTCCATAACAGATGAATCTAATTTTATCTTAATTCTTATATAAAGAAATTTAATTGAAATTGTAAGAAAACAAGATATATATATATATATACCATTAATTCATAATTTTATATGTAGGTCAGGCCTGAATAAAGGTTCATGTTATCATTGTAATAGGAAACCTAATTTCATTCACCTGGCGCGAAATTCATTCACCTCGCTTCATGCAAAAATAAATTCTTCGTCATTATAATCTAAAGAAAGTTCACACTCAGCAATAACTGAGGAATTTATTTTGCATGAAACTTGCAATTTCGCTAGATAAGCAGTATCGGAAATTCTTAATTGAACATTGCTTTCTTTTGTTTTTGGGGTAGAATAAGTGGTAATGTTAGCAAAATTTGAATATAAATTCACGGCGAGTAATAAATAAATTATCAGTTGTTAATAAAATTTAGAGCGTTTTATTCAGTATCGCGTAACCCTTCTAGTTTTTGAGGCTTTTTGGTATTCGGTTAAAGTGCCGTTTATACCACCATCCATAACAACTAGCAAGCCAGGCAACTGTATTTAGCCTTGGTATATCGGTTCAAGTGCCGTTTATACCATCTGCGTTTTAAGGCTAAGAAAATATAGGCAAGACAAAAGAGCCTTGTCTCAACATTTGGTGACCCCGACGTGATACAAGTGAAACAATTGTATCACGTATTGAATCAAGTGGAATTAAATCAAATAAAAATGGCAAACGTATTTGAAAAATTAGCAGCGGAACAAACCTGCAATGGAAAAGAGATCCAAAGAATCATCGCAAACTACAGAAAGGACCCGATTGACAGAAAGGTCACTAAAGAGTATTATGCAGATCGCCTTCACCTATTGGAGGAGGCATGGGCACTATTTGAAACAACGGATAATAAGATGAGAGTGATTCCTGATCTTCCTCGGAGTCATTCTTACTTTACGACAGATTACTACAATACAATCATGGCAATGTATAGCCAATATCAGGTTTATTTTGCTGAGAAGGTAGAGCACTTCACTCATCAAGAGGCAGAGACATCCTCCAAGGCTTCAACTATTGAAAGCGAAGGCACTGAAGGACCTGGTCCAAAATCACCAGACATAATGAAACAAGCTAGTGCTACAGGAGCATTACCAAGGGCACCCAAAATTCCTAAATTCGAAGAGAAAAATGGTCATCTATCTCCTTCTGAAACTCAGCTACGACAATTAGCTGGAATCATAAGAAGACAAAGACGAATTATTGGTGTGCTAAGGAATGTACTTTACGTAATCGAGACTGATGGTGAAGATCATTCAAGACAATACTACGAACTAAAACTGAGGTCAATTAATCAGCACTGGTCACAAATCGAAGAGTGTGATCATAAAATATGGGAACTGACTGAGGACCCAATCAAGGAGGGCTATGATGCAGAAGAATTCATGAAGATGCAAGAGGAAGTGGATAACTGCTTAATATTATTAGCAACCAAACGTGACAGCCTTAATGCAACAACAATACAGTCATCCCAGTTTTCAAACGTCGACTCAAGTGCAATACTAAAACTGCCCAAGTTAACACTCCCACGATTCGATGGTGATTACTTGAAGTGGACCCAGTTTCACGACTTGTTCACTCAGATGGTGCACAATCAACCAATGCCAAATTGTCAGAAGTTATGGTATCTCAAGGCCAACTTAGCTGGAGAAGCAGAAAGATTAATAAGGCACTTTACGGCCTCAGAAGAAAACTATACAGCTGCTTGGCAGACCTTAAAGGATCGTTATAACAATCGCAGACTGTTTGTAACAGCACTCATTAACAAGTTATTATCTCAGTCAGCACATGTGAACGATAATCCTTCAGCTGCTACAATAAAATCGCTACATGATACTACACAAGAGTGTCTGTTAGGATTGCAGAATTTAAGCGTTTCAACGGCAGATTGGGATCCACTCTTGCTTCATATCTTAACAAAGAAGCTTGACAGAAGCACGTACACTCTATATGAGCAATCACTATCAAAGCCTAGAGAAATACAGAGTATAAAGGTATTTCTATCATTTCTGGAAACCAGATTTCAAGCACTCGAAGCACTCGGCACTAAGTATAAAATCGACGATTACCAAAGAAGACATGGCAGCTCCAAGGCACTAACTTCGATAACATCATCCACTTCAAATCGGGCATCATGTATGTCAAGTAAAGGGAACCATCCTCTTTTTGCATGTCCCCAGTTTCTGAAATTGACACCAGCCAGTCGACTGAGCTTTGTACGCAGTCATAACTTGTGTTTTAATTGTCTCAAGCCTGGTCACAGCAGCAACCAGTGCATACTTCGAGGATGTACAAAATGCACTAAAAAACACAACACGCTTGTACATCTAGAGCCATCAGGGAAGGCAGAAAAATCTGATGTCAAGTCACCAAGAAGCTCATCTTCAGTAGATGTACTGTTACCAAAGGCTGATACACCAGGTTATCAACCAGCCATAGTAGCAACACTGACAAACCAAAAACCAAGAGGTTATGTTCTCCTGGGCACAGCCATTGTCAAACTCATATCTGACAAGGGAGACACAATAGAATGTAGAGCCATTCTTGATTCAGGCTCTCAAGTTAATATAATAACAGAAAGGGTTATTAAGAAACTAAACTTGACACCAAGTTCAGAAAGAATTACCATACATGGTGTCGGAAATAAGAAAGGAAGAATCCAACATAAGGTTAATTTGCGGTTAGAGTCCACAATGAACAAATATGCAACAAGAGTAGAAGCCTTTCTGCTGCCAAAAATAATCGCGCCACAACCAACGCAGTCATTTGACATCTCAGAGTGGGACATACCTAAAAATATCAGACTTGCCGATTCTAAATTCAACATAACCTACTCAATTGATTTGCTTTTGGGAGCAGAGTTTTATTACAACCTACTGTCCATTGGACAAATCAAGTTAGCAAATAATCTTCCAATGCTACAAAATACTGTTCTTGGATGGGTATTGACAGGCAAGATCGATCAGATTGAAACAGCTGCCGCTACATGTGGTATATGTTCAGAGGACGAACAAACAGATCAACTTGTTCAAAGATTTTGGAAACTTGAAGAAGTTGCTGCAGCAAAGGACAAATTCACTCAAGAAGAAAGGCGATGTGAAACCCACTTGACGCAAATAGTCCGTAGAGATGACAGCGGACGATGTATTGTTAATTTACCATTTCGTGAGGAATCAACAAAATTGGGCGAGTCCAGAAGCATGGCATTGAACAGATTTCTCGCTTTAGAAAGAAGATTGGCCAAAGATGCAGCCTTAAGGTCTCAGTATGTGGAATTCATAACAGAGTATATTGATCTCGGACACATGAAGGAAATAAATGGCGATAGCATCCAATCGCCCCATTACTTCCTTCCGCACCATTGCGTTCTAAAACCCGATAGTAGCACCACTAAATTAAGAGTGGTGTTCGATGCATCGATGAAGACGTCATCTCAATTGTCTTTAAATGATATCTTGTGCGCAGGACCAACAGTTCAAAGTGACTTATTTTCACTACTGCTGCGGTTTCGGCTACCACGATTCGTATTCACTGCAGACATTCAAAAGATGTACCGACAGATACTGCTGGACGAAGCCGACCAGAAATATCAGCTAATTTTCTGGATAAATGACCCAAGAGAATCATTAAAAATTTACCGACTATGTACAGTCACATATGGTACTCGACCGGCACCTTATCTGGCAACAAAATGCCTTCAGAAATTGGCTCAAGAAAATACCGTTAGATATCCATATGGTGCCGAGATCCTGAAAAATGACTTCTATGTGGATGATTGCATTACAGGATCAGACAGTTTGCCGACAGCCATAATAATGCAGAAGGAACTTACAAAACTTCTACAAGGCGCAGGTTTTCGATTGAGAAAATGGTGTGCCAATCACGCCCAATTGTTGCAAGGCGTTCCACCAGAGGATCAAGAAATAGACCTTGACTTCGAAAACAGCACAGAAGAAAAGATAAAGACGTTAGGACTAACATGGCTGCCCAAGTCAGATCAATTCAGAATTAAAGCAGTCTCTAACCAAGGATCACTAAAAGAATAGTCACGTCTGACATCGCCAAACTTTTCGACCCTTTAGGTGTATTGGCACCAGTAGTAGTCACCGCTAAGATCTTTACCCAACAACTTTGGCAACTAAAAATTGACTGGGATGCAGCCTTACCAATGGAACTTCATACAAGATGGCTTAATTTCAGGACCACTCTGTCAACCTTAAATAACGTCACATTTCCCAGGCACGTATTTGCAAAGGAAGTTCCAAGGCATATGCAAGTCCATGTGTTCTCAGATGCCTCAGAAAAGGCCTATGGCGCTGCACTTTATATCCGATCGATCAGTAAAGATGGCAGAATTATTGTGAGACTATTATGCGCTAAATCTCGCGTAGCACCACTACAAAAACAAACTGTTCCTCGTTTGGAACTATGTGCAGCTCTAGTAGCAGCCGAACTTGCAAACCGTGTAAGGAAGGAACTGAAGTGGGAAGAAGTACCAACCTATTTCTGGTCAGATTCGGAAATAGTGTTATCATGGATAACTTCACCATCCACATCATATCAAACATTTGTTGCTAATCGGATTGGTGCAATTCAAGAATTAACCATAGCGGCACAATGGCATCATGTGAGATCAAAGGATAATCCAGCCGATGTACTCTCCAGAGGGCTGGAGCCAGACAAATTAGAAACATGTCATCTTTGGTTCTACGGGCCAACATTCCTGCACGGAAGTGAAACTGTATGGCCTACAGCTTATCAAACCAAGATTGAGTGTCAGTTAGAAAGAAAGCGTACAGCCTTGCCCGCAATAACTACAGCAGAAGATATATCTAGTGTGATATACAAAATCAATCATGAGGGATCATTTCGGAAGCTTCAACGCATCATTGCTTATATGATTCGATTTGTAAGGAATGCCAAAATTCCAGTCAAATCACAGCCAAACCATCGCTTCATCACTTGTCGAGAATTAAATGAAGCCTTATACATCATAATAAGAGCCATACAAGAAGATGAGTTCAAGGAAGAAATAAAACAATTAAAGAAAGATCATGAATTAAACAAGGGAAGTTGTCTAAAAGGTCTTACACCATTTGTTGATGACAAAGGCATCATCAGAGTGGGCGGTCGTTTAAAGGAATCAGTACTAGAATATGATGCAAAATATCCTATGATTTTGCCCTATTCAGATCCGTTAACAAAACTATTGAAGTTGTAGGAACTTATACTGCGACAACGCAACCAATTTCGTTGGCGCAAGAAACCAACTACGCGAATTGTCTGAGGCCAGCCATTCTGAAGCAGCGAGGGAAACCATAGCAGGAACTTGCAGTAAAAGAGGAATCGATTTCGTCTTCATTCCTCCGAGAGCACCACACTTCGGTGGGCTATGGGAAACTGCTGTAAAATCCGCAAAGCATTTACTTATAAAGACAACTTCAGCCGGATCTCTAACTTATGAGGAGCTGGAGACATTAATGATCGAAATAGAAGCAATTTTGAACTCTAGGCCACTAACACAGATGTCAAATGACCCTAATGACCTGACTGCTATCAATCCTGGTCATTTCCTGGTAGGTGAACCATTAACGGCACCCATAGATGCAAGTGCCAAGCAATTGAAAACTAGTCTGCTAGCTAGATGGAGGCTAGTGTCTGATATGAAACACGAATTTTGGAGACGATGGTCCCGAGAATATTTAAATGAACTGCAATATCGACTCAAGTGGAAAGAGCGCTGCCAGAACATAGATCCTGGTACTATAGTGGTTATACAAGATGATAATCTTCCAGTCATGAAATGGCCACTAGGGAGAATTCTTCAAACACATAAGGGAAACGATGGTTATGTTAGAGTTGCTGACGTAAAAACAGCTAAAGGTATACTTCGCAGACCTATTCACAAGCTGTCACCATTGCCGTGTGAGGAGGTAGATCATAACGAGACTCCAATGAACAATAATGATATGGCCGAAGAAATTACAGGAACAGAAGAGTCGCCTCAAGGGACAAGCAATGTCGACAAGGATCAAGTGCCCAAGAAACGACGACGACAGTCTTACGGCGCTGCAATTGCAACACTATTATTGGCTTGTTTGGTTCTACCGCCCGGACTTGGAGCAAGCATCGATATCGAGAGCTTCGATCCTAAACCGGGGATATATTTCGAAAATATCGGCAAAATAAATTTCATATCAACCGAATGGAATTTAATAGTTTATTACGATTTGAAACCATATTGGATGGAGCTTTCGGTATTATCAAATGGGACGAGGGCGTTACATAACTTGTGCCAGCAAAGTAAAACAAGGAGCACATGCATCCATATAGTGACACAACTTCAGCAGATTGAAGAAGAGTTACAGGCCGACAACATATTCCTGTCCACCAGACAAAAACTAGGTGCTATTGACATTGTCGGAAACCTGGCCAATTCACTTTTTGGGGTCCTTGACTCTGAATATGCAAAAAAAATGTCTGAAACCATAGATACCATCAATGAAAATGAAGAACATCTTCTAACGCTACTTAAGAATCAGACGTCAATAATTGACGCAACGATTAACGTCTTGAAAAAGGATCAACTAGCTGCAGAGAAGAAATTTAAGGAATTAGACGTCCAAATCACCCACTTGATAAACCACATAAACCACACCGGAGAAGAAACGTATGAGCTAAAAATCAGCCGATTATTTACAACCCTATCCATCCAAATGATGTTCATAGTATCCCATCTTCAGAGAATGCAGTCTTCAATAATCGACGTGTTAACAGACATACACCAAGGCAGAATCAGTCCATTACTTGTGACGCCTCAACAATTACGTAACGAACTCATCATGGTCAAGAATCACCTACCACCAGGATTGCAATTACCCGCAGATCAGAATGATATTGTGGAACTATACAAAACCATGTCCGCAGAATCAGGAGTAACCAACAACCACGTAATAGTTAAAATCAGAATGCCGCTGGTAACTCTGGAAAGGTTTGATTTGTTCCAGATGATACCGATACCTGTATCAACTAATGAAGTGCTTGTAGCTGTACGGCCTTGCGCTACATACATCGCTCTCAGTCCACACAGAGATCAATATTACCCAATGACAAAACAGGAACTGTCATCCTGTATGTCGACGGAGGAGCTCAATCATGTATGCCCTCTGAACCATCCTATATATCACAAGGGGGCGGCCGCTTGCTCCTGCGAAGTGAATCTGTTTAACAATTCAACATATAGAAAATGTGAAATGGAAAAAATAGAGAACACTCCTGCTTGGATTCAGCTCAATAATCCAAACCAATGGATCTACGCAGTCAAGGAACCCACCACTGCAAATGCTTGGTGTAACGAGGAAACCATCCCGCTGACTTTAACAGGTTCTGGTCTTTTAAAGATGATGCCAGATTGCGTCATCAAGCATGACTTACTGACAATTCGAGGAATACATACATACCCTAGCAGCATTAGAACATCCTACAAGAGGTTAAGTGAGTTAAGCAAAATCACCACACCAGAACAGCTACATCCAGTCATCGGTAACCTAACTCCCTACGAAGCCCAAGAAGAACAACTGGAGGAATTGATGAGATTGGTCTCATCACAGCTCCAAGAGGAAACAATAAAGAAGACTCATTCCCACAATATCCATCAATTTACCATTGGCTATCTTTCGCTCGGACTAATTTTATTCTTCATCGCCATCCTGATATTCAAGAATCGAGATGATTGTAGGCGAAAATCGAAACGGCCTAAGCCCGCACCCAGGAAATCTACGGAAGTTGACTTCAGTATCAACGTCTAGTCATTTGAATCGTCGAACGAAGGTTCAACGCGGGGAGAATGTTAAATCGTGCATGTCCATAACAGATGAATCTAATTTTATCTTAATTCTTATATAAAGAAATTTAATTGAAATTGTAAGAAAACAAGATATATATATATGTATATATACCATTAATTCATAATTTTATATGTAGGTCAGGCCTGAATAAAGGTTCATGTTATCATTGTAATAGGAAACCTAATTTCATTCACCTGGCGCGAAATTCATTCACCTCGCTTCATGCAAAAATAAATTCTTCGTCATTATAATCTAAAGAAAGTTCACACTCAGCAATAACTGAGGAATTTATTTTGCATGAAACTTGCAATTTCGCTAGATAAGCAGTATCGGAAATTCTTAATTGAACATTGCTTTCTTTTGTTTTTGGGGTAGAATAAGTGGTAATGTTAGCAAAATTTGAATATAAATTCACGGCGAGTAATAAATAAATTATCAGTTGTTAATAAAATTTAGAGCGTTTTATTCAGTATCGCGTAACCCTTCTAGTTTTTGAGGCTTTTTGGTATTCGGTTAAAGTGCCGTTTATACCACCATCCATAACAACTAGCAAGCCAGGCAACTGTATTTAGCCTTGGTATATCAGTTCAAGTGCCGTTTATACCATCTGCGTTTTAAGGCTAAGAAAATATAGGCAAGACAAAAGAGCCTTGTCTCAACATCTACGTTAATACACAATGTACAATCATTGATGAGCTTTATAAACGTCGAACGAAGTTAGCTTGGTGATATGTGACTAAATGGAACCATCTAGAGTGGCTTAACGCGGAAGAATACCTAGTTATATGCCAGAACGGTGGCAGACGGTGCGACAAATAACATGCAAGGGCAGATTTTGGGGATTGCTTTTGAACTCCGTAGACATAGGATATATAAACAAAAAGGAAATAATTCAGAGTTATGGTCACCAGCACCCATGTGAAGGAAATAACTCCAGCAGTTTTGTTATAATTCTTAGAGGAAATAAAATTAAGTTACTAACGTAATGATCCACTAAATTTTTTGTTTATGAGTTCTATATCATAATCTTAACGTGAATGCAATGCATTGACTCATAACATCAATATAAATCTAGGTAGACATATACACTTGAAACTTTGAAGAATTAAGTAGGTCACGTTAGTTATTCATTGAATTGATGTTGTTGTTGCGTATAATTCAATGCATTCACACATACATAATTTTTTTATAAAAACTGGACGTATTGCGAGAATAAAATTGGTAAGTAACCAAAGATCATACATCGAGGCGTTCAAAATTCAAGCATTTAATCCTCCCTTTCATATAGCCGTCGAAATGATCAAACACACTCTTTGATCTTGCTATTTCAGTAGTATAAGTTTTAATACACTGTTCAAGTCGTTCACATATCAAATAAAATAAGAATAAATTTGAAATAATTGAAAACACAAACAAACGCTCAGTGAAATATATGATAGACTAATTTCATGTGACTAGTTGCCATTGCTATAAAGATTATGTTTCGCAATAAACATAAAAATCGTTATTTCTACCACAATATGTAACAGTCAATTAATTACATATGTGCAAGTGTGAAAAAAATTACTTCTTGTTTATTCTTGTATATACTTGAACGCTTTACGCAAAATAAAATTACATATTATGTAATTTCAAGTATGCAAATATCAGGTTTTTCCTACATGGACGCGAAGTGCTAATAACTAACGATAAAATTCGGTTCAATAATAAACGTAAACAAATTAAATTGTTATTTAACAGTTTGCATAGTACATACTTAGGTATTATAGGAGCAGCAGAACTGGTGTAAATTTCAAACTACATGAAAGAAAAATTTAATAAATCGTTGCTATACTGTGCAATCAAGGAGCCATTTGTCGTTATACTACTCTTTACACAAAATGAAACCCTTTTTGTGTTTTTGCACTTTTCTCAAGCGTGTGATAGGTAATTTTAGACTAAAGGCTTTGGGCTTCGAATATGAAAAATTGGTTTTGATGACATATTTCTTGAGAAAAATAGTAGATAAATGAAATTTTTTTTTATGCTACGTGTTTTTCTTATGATTTTGGTCGAATCTTTTTTTCCAAAACTTCTGTTCCCGACTTTCGAAAACGCTCCAAAATAGTAATATTGTTTAAAGTCTACGCCTTGTTAATTTCTTTCTTACGTACTTTTTTTGTTTTTTTTTGTTTTTTCACAATTATATATATGCTTAGCGGACAATTGAATTTGTGTATAATTTTGTATGATTATTTATATGAATTCATATTATATTATTTATAGTATTCTCTGTACCGTGATGTGATTTGTGTAGAACTGTCATAATTAGATTGTTTGTTTATAAAGAAGCACATAAAATTATGTAACTAATCGAGACTCCTGTTCTTGAAAAAAAAATATAGTAAATAATACTTCTGATTTTCATAAGAAACTGGATGGAACAAAAAATACGGAGTACAACAGAAATTGGATATTATGTTTTACTCTTGACAGCAGAAATTAGCGTTCCATTTGGAAAGTGTTCGCGAATACTTTATATATCCCAATGGAACACAGCTAATGTAAACTCTCCTTAAAAGGAAGTTCGACTTAGAGAGGTTTAACTGTACTTGGCTTTGAGATTGATGGTGTACCATAAAAATTGCCGAACAAAACTTCTGTAACTCTGGGTGCTGGGAGTAATTTTTTTCTGTCATACAATTATTTCTTTTTCTGATCAGCCCTATAATCCAATGTTTACTGACTTAAGTGTTAAAATTAATTGGGCTGCAATGACGAACGGCCACGAACGTTGTAATATCAAATCTTAAATGTTTGGAATATGTTTCTATGCTTTTAAAAGAGCTTTGAAATGGATGATCCACAGGTCTCCAATTATAGACCAGCATTATGTGTGTACATTACAAATGGCAGCAACAAGCTTAGCATACCCTACGATTTCCTCTAGCGTTATTATTATCTAATTTATCATTTGTCCAGAGAAAAATTCTGTAAATTTTTTAAATTCATATTTATTCCTAAACTTACGCAAATTGCTTTTCCTGAGGAGGAGATGTCTTATCTGCGTCTTTTATAGTCATTCTGAAAAAAAAATTAAAAAAAATATCAAGTATATTTTATATATATTTGAAATTAAAACTTATAACAGTGAGCTTGAGTTTTTAAGGATATAGACGTGGGCTCCGTCATTTTACGTGCTTTCATTTGCTTGAAAATCAGACAAAATACAAATACAAATTAAGACAGTTCATGTAAACATCCAACGACTAAAATGATGTACATGGTACTCTACACCGTCATGACAGGTACAGTTAAGTATGTATTTACTTATCACACGAGTTTTAAAATATACGCGCCTCATTTAACATTTCATCCTTGGAAAAAATGTGATCTGAATTTTGTTGTAAAATTTCACAATGTAATAGATATTATTATTATTATAATTGACTAACTTTTTTTGAAAATAGCTTTATTTTATGATAATTAGGTATGAAACTGAGTGTGGAGTACCACACAAATTAATTATAAATCAAGAGAATATCACATGTAAAAAGAAAGTACGACATAAGTCAATTATGAATCCAGAAAATATCGCATGTAAAAAGGAAAGTCAGCTCGCAAGAACATGGCCATAAATAAATCATGAGTGATACATTATCTCATAATTTCACTCGTATAAAGAATAATAAAAAAGTGCATGAGAATGTAAAAAAAACATATATTCACTGATTCTGTACCAAAACGAACACCTTACAAGCCGACCGGTCCGATTCGCAAATTTTTTGAGCATCGCTAATCACTCGTTTAGTATATATGGCGTATGCTCTTATTAGTCTCTGTTTATTCTTTTCTTAGCTATTACTTCATTCTAACTTAAAAAATTGTAGTTTCGCATATTGAATTAAAATACTATATCCTTAATTTCATGTGAAAGATCTAATATTTCCATTTATTGTTAGTTCAAAACAACATATGTACTTATCTTAAATTCTCTTGTTTTTAACACCACTTGCACCTACAAATCTTAGCTTATGGAATAACGTACTGTTGTACCTGTTGTTCGATGTATATAAAAACTTTCATTTTTGTTCCTTTGATCTGTTGCTTATTGCATGTAAGATCGCTGTCGAAAAACTGAGAGCTTCCTTAAGGCAAGCCTTCTTTTTATATCTTCTTGTCAGCCATTTCTTAACAAGTTCCACAGTTCCTGGAGTTAATTTTTTTTTTAAAGTACAAGTCCCGATACTGGCACTAATAAGTCCCATATATAAGCTTAAGTATCCCGTAAGTACCAAAATACGCACTTACTATAAATACCGCCATAAGCGGGGAAAGAGCTGAAGGTACCTCGCGTTATGGCAGTATTTGTAGTAAGTGCGTACTAAGCTTATGTATGGGAATTACTATCCTTCCTATCTTATGCCCTCGTCCTCCCACTAGCAACTAACTCCAATGAGAGAATGACATCCAATACGGTTAATATGGCGCATCATCCGTATAGGAAAAGTCAATAGCAAAACAGAAAGTTGCAACTATTAACTATCAACAAGATGACAAGAGAAGACATAGAACCGAATTGAAGGTTAAAGATGAGCCCCAAGGAAGAAAAAAGGACAATAATGCGAGCATCGAGGGAGACTACGACAAGTGTAAGGCGAAAATGGAGCAAACTCACTTGGCTTGACTTGACTTAACTATGTGGGATTTATAAGTACCAGTAGCAGTACCAATATCGGGACTTGTACTTGATTTTTTTTTAAGTACCAGTGTACCGGTACTTGGACGTGTACTTAAAAGATTTTAATACCTGATCATGGTACTGGCCCTTGTACTTGGAATTTTACAGGTATGGTTTTTAGCATATTTCTCTGTTCGGAATAGCTTACACAAATTTTCCAATTTCTGGAGACTTGTCTTCAAAAATTTATTTTTATTTATTCAAGAATTTTCCTTGTCCATTTAATTAAAATTGTTATGGCATTATATCAATATGACAACTCTAGGCCGGTATGGAACATGCATTTTCTCTTATCGCTCTCTCACGTTTGTGTCTTTCGCAGTTATCATGTTAATAAATTTAAAAATTTTCCCGAATATCAAAAAAATATAAACTCGATATACTTTTGACGAGACATGGTGTAGGTTTTAGGTCTAGTGGAACTAAAAGTAGTGGCATACTAGATATTTCTCATACACCCTCAAAATCTCATTTCAGACCAAAATTACCGTTATTCGGTAGGTCCATGTATATAATAATTTATAACTTCGCCATTTTTTATTCGATGTCGAATTTTTTTCCGGTATTTGATTTGAAAGAGGAGAGATAGGCCTTTCTAACTATATGTTCCTTATTTCATTGCGATGAAAGGTCACGAAGTTACAGTCGAATTTTCCATCTTTTACACATTTTTTCAACTTTGACAACAATTTGATGGCTTATTTTGCTGTACAATATTTTTTTTCTGTTCATATCACTAATAGCGAATTCGATTCCGCGTATAATGAGCATTTGTTAACTAAAATCGGCTGAAATTTTACTGAGTTATCGAATTTTTGCTCATTAAGCTGCTATATTTCCATATAATATTGAACTACAGAGAAAGTTGAAGAAGCACTGGGCCTTAACCGCGAAAACTGTGAAAACGTGAAAAAATGCAACAAATAACAACAACTAAAACAAAGTATGTATAGTCAAAAGTATATTTTCGCTGTAACACAGTGTTATGAAAGATAGTGGATTTTTATTTATCTATTTCTTGTTGCAACAAGAACAATTTATGTTTTTGAAGTATCAGCAATGGCACAAAATTCCAATTTTTATTAATAATAGGTGACTTTTCATACTGTAATTTCGTATATTTTGCACGTTTAAACACCGCTACAAGTTTTGCAAAGATTTATTGTGCAGGATATCCAACTTTTGCGTTGAAAGTTCATTGTTTACCTTTTCCTGTCTTTTGTTGTACTGCCAAGAAAAACACACAGTATACTCTCAGAATTTCTTCATGAAATTTTGATTTGCAGCTTTAGTCCAACAAACTGACAGTACCCAAGTACTTGTTCTTTAATTCTCTGCTTAATGGGTCATACTTAAGTACTACTTAAAGTACATTTTCATTACAGAAATTTTACCATTTTTCTGCATCTCAATGCATTCTGTATATTCATTGAAAAAATTTTGTCAATGAATTTCAGTCTAATAAAGGCGAAAAATTTCCACATTACACTAATCCCTCGAGATGCGTAATTAATACCTTTGCGTAACTCGAATTTTACGTAAGCCGAAAACTGAAACAGTATGTAGATAGCATATATGTATTTTTTTTTTTTTTTTTGTATAAAGGAACAAAGGAAATATCAACTACACGAAGTTTCCGTAGTATTTAGTGATATTCACTCAAGCAAGGTTGGCAAAAAGTTAGTAAGAAAAGTAAGAGAGAGTGTGTGGATTTGTTTACAAAGAGAGATAAAGATTTAATAGTGTATGTATTGACGCAATCGCTACAAGATATTCTATGCTTGAGATAAAAAAATAGTTCTTTGTAAAATTATATGTTACTTAAACTTTTGAAATTTTCATTTTACGTAACAGCGAATTTACGTAAGTTGCGTGTTACGTATCTCTGGAGATTACTGTACTTATGTAAGACTTTGGAAAATCCTTGCTTAATACTTGAATATAAGTACTTCTATTTACTTGTACTTAAGACTTAGTTTTGTACGTAAGTATTTCTGGGTCTATTAAGAACCTACATATAAAAAAAATCTAGTCCTTCGTAGAAAAACAAAAAGAATCTCTAACGCAGCTAGCTAATTTTTTGTTGAGTCTTATCATAGATGGCACAATAACTAGATAACAGATTGTGAAATGGGTGGTTCACTCCAGAATGAAACACAAAATGTTTTAGAGCGTGCCGAGACCAAAAGTTTTGTATTCGTTTGATCGACCTCCTCAACACGGCAGATGCGAGAAAATATGAATCACTCGACGTATCCATGATTTCAGATGTAGTGTTCCATTCCGGAATGGAACACCCAGCTACCACTTGCAGGATGCGCAACAAGACTGCAACTTGTGGCGCCACCAAAATATTTTTCATTTTTCTTTAAATTATTTTACACTTAAGCTGTTAAATTAAAATGAAAATACGTAATAAATAAAGTAAAGGTAAAATGTAGCTAGCAGGAAATTTTTTACTTTTTTATTTTCATGCATGAAGCGTTGCATTAGACCACCAGGGGCATTATGACACCGTACATTAAAATTTGGGGTTTAGAAGTGTACCAAATTAGTTGTTTGGTTCTTATGCCTTTTATACTCTCCGTGCAGTTTGTGGCCACCCCCTTCACCCATAAAAGTTTTTGCTTGTCTAAGCATGACAGGCAAGACGAACACTTAAAGCTCTCAATAACTCCCATCCTTGTTAGATGAGCGTGAAGCGGCCTGTGGCCAGTGCTGATGCCAACTACAGTTCTGCATTTTCTTCTGAGCCCCAAGAAAAGTCGGAGAAATTCCTATTAGACCCATTAAGAAAAACTTGTGTACATCTGCAAGTGCTCAAGTGCGGATTCCACTCCAAGGAAGGGATAACCAGAGCCAACCCTGGCTAAGATCAGCCTTTTCATTCCCCATGATCCGCATGTGCCCAGCAAGCCACTGGAAGGACAGCTTGTTGTGGATACACAGCTTATCTACAGACGTCCGAAAGTTCCCAGTAACTTAGATGTTATCGAAGGGTCACTCAGAGCCAACAAGGCTGCCTGACTATCCGAGAGGATAGCAATGACCTTTCCCTTGATTTCCATATCAAGAGCTATCTTTACTTCCATTGCGATGCCGAACACGTCAGCCTGGAAGACACTAGTATGCCTGCCAAGTGAGCACTCCGTTAGGTTCAAGAAAGTAAACACTAGCACCAGCTCCCTCATTTATGAGAGCCGTCGGTGAAAATTTTTAGAGCTGACTTGGCATTCTCGATAAAGAAAGCACTTGCCCCAACCCGCAATTTCCTTTCAGGAAAACCCACAGAGAGGCAAATCCCGAAACGAAACTCTGGAACCATCGCATCAAGTGGCATGCAGACCAGAAGATTTTCCCCTTTCCAACCCACACGCCAGAGAGCAATAGGAAGAACCAGTCTAGCCGTCCTCCTAACGTCCCCCTAACATCGCAATCTACACACAGCCGTGAAACACATGGAGCCAGTGCTTCCCAGGCAAGCAAGGCTTTGCAGGCCCACCAACTACCGGATCCCGGTCCCCACTTGCGTCCTTTACGACCATATACATGAGGCATATGTAAGCATGAGTCTTACAATAGAGGTGTACATCCAGTGCACAACACTTGGTTTCATGCTAAATGTGCAGCCAAAGCTTCTCCTGCCTTGAGCAAAGACCCTCATAGTGGCATTAACTTTTTCCTCTACATGTATTCCCCATGTCAGCTTCGATTCAAGGCAGAAACCGAGGTGCTTGACATGGGAAAGACAGTTGCAGTGTGTCCAAGGAGCTTTGGAAGAACAAAGTGCTCAAGCTTACGTGTCTTTGAGAAGATCACCAAGCTGGTCTTTGCACGGTTCACTGTCATATCATGATGGATGCACCAGTCCTCAACCGTATTGAGGCCTCGTTGCATTAGGGCACAGGCAGCAGCCATGCTGGGCCGGTTATGAGCAGAGAGATGTCAACCGCATACGCTTCACATGAGAATCCCACATTTATCAGCGCCGTGATGAGTCAACCAGCATACACCAGAGGACCGGGGATAGCATGCCACCCTGTGCGCGACCTCTTTTCAGCAGCTCACTGACACAGGTACGGCCACCCAACTTCACCGTTCAGTATCGTCGTCTTAGTATTTGGCCATCGCACGATAGTGCAGTCAACACCATGCCAACGAGCTTCCTCATACAGCGAATCGGAGGCGGCCCTGTCAAAAGCCCCTCGGTGTCCAGAAAGGCTCCCAAGGTAAACAGTCTAAAATCCAGTCTCCGTTCAATGACCGTAACTATTGATTGGAGACCCGTCTCAGTTGATCTGCCTCCTCGGTAAGCGTGCTGCGAGGTGTTTAATGGAGAGGATTTTGGGACTACTCCGTCAATATATTCATCCACGAGTCTCTCCAGGAATTTCAGAAGAAATGAGGCAAGGCTTATGGCTTGAAAACTTTTCGGGTCCATATATGACCTTACGAGGCCTGGGAATGAAGACAACCCCCACCTTCCTCCATACCATAGGACCGGAAAAATTCCGTCTGGACCCGAGAAGGTTGAAATTGATCATTTAACTTTCTCGATATCAATTACATTGGCAGCAGTGGACCAATATCAGTACAGGGAGGTAGGGGATGCTAGCCATACAATTACAAGTCTTCTTCAAGTCTACAATCTGGGAAATGCATCGAGACCAGAAGTCTACAAGCTTCTTGCTTCGACGCCATAAAGGAGCGATCTGGCCTTCTCAGAGCACTGAGTCTGGCCAATGGGTTACTCTTAAGAGACCTGTGCAGCCCAACCGGTTCGCGATAACCGTCAATCTCCTCGCAGAAATCTACAAAAGCCTCTTTTTGATTTCCTCACAAGCCCTTTGTATGTGTTTACTCTGAGTGTTTACTCAGGCTGCAATTCCACCACGGCGTAGGCTTCCTTCTTGTGTCCGTACTAATGGGACCGAAAGCTTCGAAAGCCTCAGTCTCTGCCGACTGAAGGATTTCTACTACCTTCTCCAAGGCAGCAATACCCCTGATACATCCAGCTGGAGAAGCGAGTGTGGAAGCTAGTTCCCTAAAGTATCTCCCCAATCAATTCGCTTCGGATTCCTATATGGTTCCACCTCAATGAGGTCAGCACCCATACAGAATTCCATGTAGCGGTAATCAGATAGAGACTCTCTGTCGCTATACCCTCCAGCCAGGACTTATATATGGTGCCCCACGTAACGTGTTCCCTGCGCATGTTTCTCGAAAATGTGCGGAGATATCGAAAAAGTTCTAATAAGAAAAGCTACGTAGCATTGGTCAAGCTATCATTTACAATAGTAAAAGTCCTTGAAAAAGGACTTGGAAAAGGATATATTAAAAAAATGTCCCTGTCGTCTTATTAAGGATACATTTCGACTACATTTTTGAATTACGCAAATAAAATTAAAACGAAAGTTGGTTGATCTCGAATCAACATCTTCGCATGATGATCACCCTGTCTGTACAGCAATGGTGTAATAGTATATCCAGTACTGTTTTAAATAATTTGTATTCTAAAAATAATCAAGTCAAGTTCATGATGATTTTCTTCTCTTTGTTTAAATTATTTTATCACTTGTAGAACTATAATCAAGTTTTCATATAGTAACCTGTTTCCTTTGTTTATTAAAAAAAAAGTACAAACTTTGTTACATCTGTCAGTACATTCTTATAAAAGCAAACGCCTCGGCTTCGAGTACCTTCTAGCTAATATACAGAAAAGATAAAAACGTGACTTTTATTCAGTAAACTCTTATAATCCCGTATCCTATTAAACATTTGGTCCTTCGAGCCGGGATAGGGGCATTAAAAAGGAAGTAAACGTCGAAAACTAATTATGTTGCACTTGCAACAACATCCGCTTGGACAGGTTTTGATTATCTTATATTCTGAGTTAAACAAAATTGAACTATGTATTGTTACGGTCCTTTCTTGGACCGTAAGTTAGGACACCTCTAGTGGAGAAAGGTCGTGGATCTGCCGTGTACGCTGAAGGAAACCAATTTCTGTTTTAATTTGTTTGTTTTTGAGCGCCTCGTAATTTTTTTTTTTTTTTTTGATAATATCACGAAACTCCTGGTATCACGTCAGCCAAACACTCTCTAATTCTCATTGTAAGACTGTGCTACAGAGAGTGAAAAGACGAAACTTCCGCATATTTTTTTTTTTTTGCATTAAAAATGTAATCACCGCTTGTTTAAAACTTTCCATCAAGAACAAAAGGTTGTGATTATTCAAGAGACTTAGTTTGCACCACAAGACGTGTCGTCTTGGTTTGGAAGTAGCTGGCGAGTCGTGTTGTATTTTAAAATATAAATACAATATTGTATACTATTATGGAGAAATTGTATGAGCAACAACACCGCCAAAGCGGACTAATAACTAGGTTCCTAAAAAATACGGAAAAAACTAACATTGCTAATCAGAACAAAGAATATTTTGAAGCAAGGATTCAACTCTTGCAAACGTACTGGAATAAATTTATGGAAAATCATGAAAAGCTACATGATTGCGGTACTGCAGAGCTTTTGGAGAAGGATTACTTTACACAAGACACTTACTTGGAAACGGACGGGTGTATACTCAACATATCGGCTCTTTACGTGCTAAACTACAAGAATTCTCACCTAAACCAGCAACTATTAATTCAACGCGAGTCGATATATTCGTACCATGCACAGAATATGCAACCAAACTCCCTACAATATCAATACCTTCGTTTAACGCTGATTACCTAGAATGGCTGGCTTTTCATGACCTTTATATAGCATTAGTGTGATTCTAACCCTACTTTTCTGTGTACAACGTGCTTCTGTTGCATCACCTTACTAAATTAATTTTTCGGTGTCGGTATTTAAATATTAAATCTCCTTAATTATGGACTGCTGTGGTTTTTGTCGCGCCGAATTCGATGGGTCTTCCGAGTTTATTGCTTGCGATGGTGTCTGTGGAAAAGCGTTCCACACCTCCTGCGTTAAGCTCGAGAAGGCTGCGTTAAATCTTTTAAAAAAGTCGCGTAATTTACTGTGGGTCTGCGATTCATGTGGGCGAGCCCCAGCTCACACTTTTTTTGACACGCTCGCGTTGTACCGGGGGGACCTGGACAACCTTAGGAGCATGGTGGTTGGCCTATCGGACAAGGTCAACCTTAATGCCCAGTCAATTGAGCAAAAAAAGGTTGACTGCTCAATTTCAACTGTCGTTGACTGCCCTCAACAACCTAATTCTGTTTCAAAAAAAATAAAAAATAAAAAATCTAAAACACAGGCGATTTTGTCGAGTGATAGATTCAGCCCGCAAAATACGTCAATCCCTGTTAGGCAGGCTCCTTCTTCGGCAGGTGTGGCCGTATCTAGCGCAGGGAGTCAATGCGCAAATATTACCACTCTAGCTCTTGTTTCGGAATCCGCAGTACCGAATAATATTATTACTTCCGTGTCCACATTAGGGAATGGTAATGGCACCTCCTTGAGGACAGTACCAAAACCTTCGAGTGTTTTCGTTACTCGGTTCTCTCCTGAAACGTTGTGTGATAACATATTGACGTATCTTAAATCCAAAAACATTGCAACAGAGAGTATTTCTTGTCGTAAAATTAGTAAATCCTCGAAACCGGTTGCATCCTTTGTCTTAACTGTTTCAGCAGATATGCAGGAAAAGTTATTAGATCCCTTATTCTGGCCCTCCGGCGCTTTCACTAAATTATTTGTACCTTCCGTGCGCCAACCTAGAAATACAGTTAATATAAGCAATGTTATTCCAAAAAACTGAAGTCGCTTTCCCTTTACTATCAAAATGTAAGGGGGATTCGGACAAAAACTGCACATATCTTCAAATCCTCTGTTGCAACTTGTTTTGATATCGTTGCTTTCACTGAAACTTGGCTGCATCACGGCTTTCGTGATGCCGAAATTTTAGACAATTCTTACCAGATTTTTAGGAAAGATAGACATACGGATTCTGAGGCTCGTGGCGGTGGCGTACTCCTCGCATGCAAACACATTTTTAACTGCAGCCAAATTGAGGTTCCAAGTTTTTCCAACACTCTTGACACTGAACTTATAGTTCTTAAGCTATCTCTTTTAAAACACGACTTATACGTACTATGTTGCTATATTCCTCCAGACTCCATAAACATTGTTGATGACAAAGGTCAGAATATTTACGACCTACTCACTTCAACATCTAATTTTATTCACGGCAAGATGCAACCTCTTGACGAACTACTACTTATTGGTGATTTCAACTTACCTAATATACAATGGGTACTAAATGAAGATGACGATGACTATCTTCCTCTTAATAACTTGTCAACAAAGGAAGCACTATTCCTGGACACTATGTCATCTCTTGGTCTCAGCCAAATCAGTAATGTAAAGAATGACATGGGGAGGCAGTTGGACCTGGTTTTCTCTACTGACGCGGGTAACATATTAGTTGAATCTAGCCCCGTTATAATGTCTACTCTTGACAAATATCACCCCCCTTTACTAATTTCATATTGCTTTGAAACCGAAAACATTACTAATTGTGACGAAACACAATACTTTTTCAATTTTAGAAAGGCTAACTTTTCGGAACTTTCCAGTAGACTTACCTCTATTGATTTCAACACATTACTGTCTAGCAATAGTGTTGACGAAGACGTCTCTAAATTTTACATAATTCTTTTCGATTTATTTTCCTCTCACGTTCCCCGCGAGCGACAGCGGTCCTCTAAAACATCTCCGCCATGGTTCAATAAAGAACTAAAACATCTCAAAAATAAAAAAGAATAAATTGTGGAAAAGTTATATGAGTGACAAAGGCATTATAAGTCACAATAATTTCCTCACATCCTATAATGAGTTCAAAGAACTTTCCTCTACACTTTATGATGAATATATTCAAAGCATGCGTGCGAAATTATTTCGTGACCCACGTATCTTTTTTAAGTTCATTAATATGAAGAAAAAAACGGACAACTACCCCAATACCATGAGGTACAAAGATTCTGCTAGTGATGATTCATCCGAAATTTGCAATATGTTTGCTTCTTATTTTGACAATGCATTTTCTTCCTCCAATTTCCTTCCTCGAAATGACAACTTCAGTCATATGAACGATTCTCATAACGTTTCATTCACTACCCCTACAATTGCGAGAGAGGATATACTCGATCATATTAATGGGCTTCCAAATGACTTCACGACGGGTCCTGATGGGATCCCTCCAGCTTTCTTTAAGTCATGCTGCCATGCCCTTGCATCTTCACTGAGAATTATTTTCCAAAAATCGCTCAATAGCGGTTGTTTCCCACAGCTATGGAAAAATTCTTTTATCATACCTATCCACAAAAAAGGTAGTAAGAGTGAAATTTCTAATTATAGACCTATTGCAAAATTATCTTGTATGCCTAAATTATTCGAATCTATCATTTACCCTCAGTTATCAATTTCCTGCAAGAATTTGCTTTCTCCAAACCAGCATGGATTTATCTCGGGCAGGTCTACAACCACTAACTTGTTGGAATTTGTCTCGCCTACCGTTGGCGGGTTTGCAAAAGGCTATCAGACAGATTGTATTTATACTGACTTCAGTAAAGCGTTCGACAAGTTATCTCACTCCGTGATACTCTTTAAAATGGAAAAGTATGGGTTTCACCCAACATTTATAAAATGGACGGAGTCTTATTTAGATAACAGAACATATCAAATACTATTCCGTCATTCCGTCTCCAGAGTCCTGAAAGCTTCGTCCGCCGTACCTCAAAGGAGTCACTTGGGCCCGTTGTTTTTCATTCTATCTATTGACGACATTGTCTCTGTTGTGAGGCACTGCAAAGTATAGATTTATGCTGACGATATTAAACTTTTCGCTCAGATTAAATCTGTTACCGATTGTGAACTGGTACAAGGTGATCTTCACAAATTTTACGTTTGGTGCAAAAACAATAATTTGGCCCTCAATATCGACAAATGTGAGGTTATGACTTTCCACAGGAATCAGAAACCAATCACTTATGATTATGTGTTCTCGGATTCCACGATTCGCCGTCGCGAGGGTGCTGTTTGTGATTTGGGTGTTAAATGTGACCATAGATTGAATTTTATATCCCACATTAACTATATGGTATCTAAGAGTAGTTCTATGCTGGGCTTTATTAAACGTTGGTCTCGAGAGTTCTCGAATCCCACCATAACACTGCGTTTGTACACTTGCTTTGTGAGACCTCTCCTTGAATACGCTAGCCAGGTCTGGTCTCCATTTTACGGTACACACATCGAACGCATCGAGTCTGTTCAGCGGAACTTCCTGCGCTTCGCTCTCAGGCATCTACCCTGGAACAATTCATTGATTATTCCACCTTATGAGGATCGCTTGAAGCTTTTAAATATGCACTCCCTCGAAAAACGTCGCATGGTCGCTGATGTAACTTTTGTGCATCAACTCTTAAACGCGAATATTGATTCTCCCCTTCTACTTAGCAAAATCTCTTTCCGTGATAGTGCGCACAATTTGAGAAGGTTACCTCTGTTGCATGTTAACGCCGCAAGATCCAACTTTAGTATGTATGAACCCATCAATCGCATGTGCATTGTTGTTAATATTAAGGCTGAGCATTTTGTCGTTGATATTTCCAAGCATGTTTTAAAGAAACGTCTATATAATACTTAAATTTCTGTTTCCATGTCGCATTGCATGTCATCTCATTCGGTGTTTGGTCTATGTTTAGTTTAACATACTAATACTAACACCGACTAAGTGATGAATCGCATGTATTGTTGAGACGTTTATTTATTAAACGTGTCCATGCAGCGAGCTTGTGTTAAGCTGGTTCTGATAGTCAAGATTAGTGGATAACAACGATTCAATATCTGACATACAAAATTTGCATTATCTGCAAAACAAGTTTGTTGGGTGAATCAAGAAATCTAATAAAGCATTTTTCGACAACTGAAGCCAATTATCATTCGGCGTGGAATACTCTAACGAGTAGATACGAAAATAAACGCTTGTTGACAACTGCTTACATTTCCACAATTATAGGTTTACATTCCATGACATCAGAATCTGCTAGCGAAATTAAACGCGTACTGGATAGCACCACGCAGTGAGTGGCAGGGTTAACAAATCTTGGCCGCCCCACGACTAACTGCAGTGATTGGCTAGTATATGTAGTTAACCAGAAGTTAGACCCACAGACTAGAAAAGATTGTGAGAATTCCTAAGCTGATAGCACTGACAATCCAGAGTTTAATACTTTAACCAAGTTCTTAGAAGGTCGGCTTCGTATGCTTGAGGCAATGAAAACGTGCAGCGAAATCAAAACAAAACATGCACCGTCTCGCGCACCAGCTGCTCGTATTCATTCTGCAACAATGGCAAGAGGATGTACTACTTGCAATGGTAAACATTTGATAATCTTTTGTCCTTCATTCCGTGTAAAATCTACTGAACAAAGACGCGAATTTATTCGAAGTCAAGGCTTGTGCTACAACTGGCTGAAACAAGGGCATTCAATGTACGACTGTCAAACATTTGCTGCTCGTTGCAAGTTATGTAACCAGTTTCATCACACATTGCTGCATCAAGGACCTTCTGGTCAACACGCCACCATAACTGCTACTACAAGGAATCCCTCTACATCTATTACAACAGGAGGCTCTTCTTCTAATCTGGAACATCTGAGTGCACCAAGCGTGCAACATCAATGCATTCACAATTATCTAATGAAGGCATTCTTCTTGCAACTGCTAAAATACTTGTGCGATCCAGTGAAGGTAAGATCCAGCAAGTGCGCGCATTAATGGATCAAGGCTCTGAATCGACTTTCATTTCAAATTCTGTTGCAAAGGCGCTAGGGCTTCCTCGTCGCCGTGTGCAAATACCAGTAATAATAATCGGAAATTCTGAAGCAGGGATTGCGCAAGCATTAGTCTCCTTTGACATTCTTTCTATAAACGTTTAATCAAGGTCTTTCAGCACTACTGCTTTAGTCATTGGTGCGGATTTATGTAAGATTAAGTACTTCGGGTTCAAAGAAAGAAAAAATCTTTTATTTTATAAAATTTATAAATAGTTGTATGTATTACGAAAAATTAATCCAAAGGTTTTACAAGAACTAAGTTAAAGTAAGGTTTAATTATTTGAAGGGCTTTGAACAATAGAAATTTGCTTTACAGTGAAAACTAACTTTGCGATTTGAACGGACTCACGGCGTACTCTCAACTCTCTGCTGATCAGCCACACATTACTTTCGACTGTGTGATAAGCCACTCGTTGCTTGGCTGAACATAGGCTCCGTTAACCTCGTAGTTGGCATTTTATTTTTACTTTCTTTGTTTATCTGTATTTTTGTATTTTTTTTTTTATTTAAAATCATTTTGAGGTTCCTACATCCGGCCATCCTACAAATCATCTGCCGCAGATGAGTCATCTTCACCGCTTTCCCAAGGTTTCATGTTATCCACAGCTGAATGTGTTAAGTTAGGTCCTTCGTGAAGACCTACTTTCCTAAGCTCGTATCTGTCTTTACCTTTTACTTTTGTGACCTCATAGGGACCCATAAATGTAGATGTAGCTTTGTACCACGACTAAATTGAGTCTTCTTAACAGCCACTAGGTCACGTACACGATATTCATGGCCCTTTTCCGTTTCCGCAGAGAATATCTTCGATTTTCTTGCTGAATCTTATCAATAGCACCTTTAGCTCCTTGTCGCATATCTTTCCTTTGCTTTTCAAATTCTTCGATCATTACATTCTCCAGTATCCGGGACAATTCCAGGTCTTCAGGCTTTCTCATTGGTACACCTGTTAATAATTCAAGCGGCATCTTACCAGTTGCTCTAGTTTTGGTAGAATTCAAAAAAGATTGTAGCTTTGGCACATGTTTAAACCACTTTTCGGGCTCCTTAACAGACATCTTAGCTAGAACAGATAGAATGATCTGATTCAGTCGCTCCACTTGACCATTTCCTCTGGGTACTCCACTCGTAACGAGGATGTGATTTATTCCTTGGGTTTGGCAATAAGTCTTGAAAGAATTGGAGGTAAATGCCGTACCCTTATCTGTGATTACCCGCCACGGATTTCCGAATATGTCGCTCTACAACTGTAATCTTCGAAGTACCTTATCTGATAAATCCAAGAAAATTTCGTGAATGCGTCGATGACTACGAACAAATACTTATAGTTTTCCGCAGTGGTCCTAGATGATCCATGTGGTAAGTATGCAGTGGAACGTCAACTTTTTCTATAGGGTTCAGGATTTCTTCTTGTTTGCCTGACTTTTTCGATACCAGGATACATGGAACGCAATTTGCGATTACTCTTTCAACTTTCATTTCAAGCTTCGGGATGTGATAATCTTAACGCAGTATCGCAGCAACCTTTCGAGCATTTAAATAACCTTGATTGTGCACTGATTTTATAACGTCGCTTTGCATAGATTTTGGTAGTACTAAGAGGTAGTTACCGTTTTCAAACTTGTACAATATACCATTTCTTAGGAGATAGTCGTCATAAGGGTTATGATTGAGAATTGTGGTAATCAAACGGCAGTTTTCGTCTCCTGAGATTTTCTTATTCTGTGCAGCATACCCACTTCTACAGTAAATACAGTAGGATAACGGCTAAGCGTATCAACGTGGCGCATCGCAGTAGCTGAACGATGAATAACTGTACAATCATACCCTTCTAAAATCATTGTCCATCTCGCATCTCGGCTGGATAGTTCTTGTTTTTTCATTGTGAGTTGAAATGCTTTACAGTCTGTAAAAATCTTGAATTTAAGTCCTAGTAAATAGCTTCGTAGTCGTTGAAGTAATTTTATTATCGCCAACACTTCCAATTCATAACTTGGGTAATTCTTCTCAAATTGTGACGTCTTAAAGCTGATAAAAAATACTGCATGAAACTTATTGTCGTCCTTATCCCGCTGTTAGAGCACCGCTCCAAAGCCAACCTTGCTCGCGTCAGTGTGTAATTCGGTTTCTACATTAGGATCAAATAACTTCAAAACTGGGTCTTTACAGAGGCAATGTTTTAATAGACTAAAGGCGCAAATTTCTTCACTTCCAAATTTGAAGCCTATATCCTTCCGCGTCAAATCCGTTAGAGGCCTGGCTATCGTCGCGTAGTTCGCAATAAATTTTCGAAAGAAACCCGTCAACCCCAAGAAACTTCGTACATCCTTGACAGACTTTGGTTTTGGGAATCCTGCTACAGCCTTCACTTTTTCTCGTGACGATCTAACAGCTCCGTTTTCTATTTCATGCCCAAGAAACTCGATCCTTCTTCATAGAAACTTACACTTACTCCATTTTATGATCAAGCCATTCTTTTCAGCTATGTATTTGCAAAACTAGTTTTAACATCTCTAAGTTATGCATCTCATTTTCGGATGGAACTATGATATCGTCCATGTAGACAAGCATCACATTGCTTCGAATTAATGACTGGAAAATAGTGTTCACAAAGCGTTGAAAAACTGCAGGCGAATTACACAAGCCAAATGGAGCTTTAACAAATTCGTATTGTCCTTCACTCGTGATGAACGCAGTATATTTCCGGCTTAGTTCTGCTATGTCGACGTGGAAGAATCCATTTTGCAAGTCCAAGGATGTGAAAACTTTTGCGTTATAGAGATTTTCCAAAATCTCTTCGATTATTGGTAGGGGATAACGATCTTTCACAATTTTCAACTTCAACTTCCGGTAGTCGATACAAAGTCTTGGGGATCCATCTGCCTTTTTAACAAGCACTATAGGACTAGAGAAATCTGAGTTGCTGTTCGTTATTATGCCCTCATCTAACCATTGCTGTACCTGTTCGTTAACTATTTGTCAACTACCAGAACAGCGTTTTTAAGCAAATCCTTCCCAATTAGCATATCTTGTCTTAGCCATTCATCAGGAACTACATGACACATCACAGGAAATTCTTCATATTCTATACTGATAGAAAGAGGACACGAGCAAATAGCTCTCTTCCAATTACAACCAAAGCCAGCAAGAAGAGTGCCGGGACCTCGATCTTTCGATGAAACAGCGAGTTTGTTATAAACAGATCTTTGAACTAAAGTAACATCGCTCCCCGTATCTACTAACGCAATGAGCTCATGATCATCAACAACTACTTTGACATTTGAGTCAGGTAGTGTTATTGTGTTAACTTGGTTAGATTTTCCTTCAAACTCTCTTCTGGGTTTTGGACAATTCACAGAAATATGACCGAAGTCATTACAGTTGAAACAACGTTGACCTTTAGCTTTATGTGGACAATCATTCGGGGCGTGCGAGTATGCTCCACAAATTGTACATCTAACTTTTCCAGGACTTGGTTTCTGTGTACTCGGCTTTGAGATTATTTTACTGTGCGATTTCGTCGCAATTGTCTTTTTGCTTTTCATAATTTCATATGCTTTAAGCTTGGGCTTTAATTCCTGAATAGATTTCGCTTCAAATAGGAGTGCTTTATTGGAAACTTCAACAGGTATGCCTGCTATTATATAAGCAACTATAGACTCCTCATCCATGCTACCTTTCTTGGCAATTTGTTTCATAGCATAAACATATTCTAGATATGATTCGCTAGGCGATTTTTCGGCTTTCTAACGCTTTATGCAAGGTTATGCTACACGTAGTCGTGGTAAACTCTTCCGTCAAAAATTCTTTTAGTGCTTTCCAATTTTGAACATTCGTATCAGACTCTATCGCTAACCGGGTTGCCCCTTTTAACAATCTTCTCGCGTAGATATACTTCTGAATATCGTTCCATTTACACATTGTTGCGATATCTTCGTACTGCTTTAACCATGTTATAATATCTTTGCCTGCCAGATTCACCATTGAAAGTCTCCAAGGATTCTTCTAGATCGCGAAAAGAGAAACTACTTTCATTATCTGTCATTGTCGTGTTTTTATTTAAATCTATACGCCTTGGTGGAGTGATATCCTGAGTATTGACGTTCAACGTATTCTGCTCTTGGTTTTGGCTGAAATCAAAAGTCGCACAATTAACGGAATTATTAGAAACGGCACTTTCAATTGTCTGTCGTGGATTGTCTACACTAATAGTTTGTTTCTAGATTATTTAAAATTTCGCTCAAAATATTTTCTACTGCTTTCGACCGATTTATAACTATCAGACCTTTCGTTTATATATTCAGAATCCTCAAAACCGTGAAAACTACCTAATTCACTTTCATCAGTATTTTCACCACTTATAGCTATATAAAGCCTCTGCACTAAGTCTTGTTTTACACGATAATTAGTAGGAAGTACCCGTTCTTTTGAGTTTATCTTGTAATTCAACAATCTTAAATTTATTTATTTCATCCATTAAATCATATTAAATCCTATCGAGCTTAAAAAATATAGGATAATTCCGAAAACATTTTTATATAATATATTTGTCTCTGTGTTGCGTTTATTTTCAGTTATCTATTCATTGCAAAAAAAATCAAAACATGTACGGAACTCCGTAAGAATGTTCTTGAATTTGCGTGTGTACGGTATTTTAATTTTTATATCGCAGCACTGTACGAACCGTTAGCGTATTGTTGCAGGTTAAAGATTCATACGCAAGTGTACTTAAAAAAACACCAGCTGTTATTGTGAGACCAAAAGGAAAGCAAAGTGCAGATAAAACGTAAGGTGAAATTAAAGCAAACTTAAATCCCGTGGAAACAGGTATACAGGTGTCGGGAATTATAAAATTGCATAACGGTGCGATAATAGTGAAATGTGATAATGACAAATCAGTAGAGATGTTGAAAAATGATGTGGAAGGTAAATTAGGCGTGAATTACAGTGTTAACTTATGGAATGGTAGGAAACCAAGAATTAGAATTGATAATGTCATGGAAAAAATGGAAGAACGTGATATAATTAATAGTCTAAAGAAGCAAAATCAAATGTTACAAAATTCCCAATTGGTGTTTAAGGTGGTTTAATGTGGAAAAATAAGTATAATAAAAGTAGATATAAAAGGCGTGATTCTTATAGTATAGTGGCAGAATTAGACCTTGAATGCTTTATTGAAGTTATGAAAGCTGGGAAAGTTAGCCTGGGATGAGATAATTGTGAAGTCAGTGACGCAGTATACGCAGGGGTGTGCTACCAAAAATTTAACAACCGGCTCGCTAAAAAAAACAGTAAAGAAAAGATAAAGTCAAAATTAAAAGTATAAAATTTTTTTTTATTATAATAAACAAAAGTAAGTAATATTTTGATAGTATACATTTGAAAAACCAATACACTTTTTTTTTTATATTATTAAGCCAAGCTCAGGGGATACCCTATGATGCAAAGCACAGCATGACAGGAAGGAGATAGGGAAAGGATTAGGGGCTATGAGGAGAATGCGGATGTGCCGATGTATTTCGCCCGTAAACCTCCGCAGATTGTATGCCGGGGGAAAAACAGAAGATGGTAAGCTGTTCCACATTCGCACTGTTCGGGATAAAAAAGCATCACGGAATTTTACTGTACGGCCGAAAGTAATTTGAAGGGTTAAAGGATGTGCGCGGTTTGCAGCGCGAGTATTGGGTGCAGGAATCATTCTACAAGGGATTAGACTAGATATTTCATCAGAACATTGACCATGCATATAGCGATAAAGGAGCGAAAGGCATCCAACATTGCGGCGGTGCTCGAGTGAGTCGATATGACAAGTTATTGCCAAATCGCCAATGAGCTTGAAGGCTCTCTTTTGGACAATATCCAATGAAGCTAAGGCTGTGCGACCAGCACCGGCCCATATATGGGAGTTGTATTCCATTCTAGGTCTAATGTAGGACTTGTAGAGGAGCGCTAGATTTGACGGGCTGAAATATTTCTTACACCTTTTCAGAAATCCAAGACATTTCGATTCTTCTTTGGCAACAGAGAAGATGTGATCTGTCCAGTTTAACTTACTAGAAATATTAATGCCAAGAATGCTTAGTAACGGTGAATCAGAAATTAATGCTCCATCAAAAGAAACGGGTGTGGTTAAGTAATGATCTTGTTTTAATGGGATGAGACAGCTTTGGGTCTTAGACGCATTGAATTCGACGCGATTCGCTTTGCCCCAAGCGAGGATATTGTTAAGATCATTATTCAATGATCTAATCATGCAATCTCTTTTAACACATGCGGCGTTCCCCCTGGAGTCCGCAAGAGTGTCAAATGAGTAAGCGAAATCAAGAGTACTGTCATCTGCGAAACTATGGATGGGATTGAAAGTAAGGGAATGCAGATCATTAATGAAAATTAAAAAGAGAGTTGGAGAGACAACAGAGTCTTGAGGCACACCGGCATTTATGGGATGCGGTTCAGATGTAACGCCATCTAATACAACACGTATTTGGCGACTAGATAAGAAACTTTCAATCCATAATAGAAGAGGAGGAGAGAGACCAAGTGCTTTAAGTTTGGCTAAAAGGGCTGGATGCCAGACTCTATCAAAGGCCTTTGAAATATCTAGGGCAACGATTTTAGACTCACCAAAATTGTGAAGACTACGGTTCCAACGTTCCGTCAGAAAGGTCAGCAAGTCTCCAGATGAGCGTCCAGCTCGGAAGCCATATTGGCGATCGTTGATGAGATGATTAGTTTCTAGATACTTCATTAATTTTGAGTTAATGATAGATTCAAAAACCTTTGAAAGAATCGAAGTGATCGCAATTGGTCGATAATTTGAGGGATCGCTACCCTCTCCTTTCTTGGGAATAGGCTGAACGTCAGCTAGTTTCCAGGCAGTTGAGAATTTTCCTGTCGAATAAGACAAGTAGAATAGTTTGCGCAGAGGTTTAGCCAAGGATGAGGCACAGCTTTTAATTAACAGGGGCGAAAAACCATCAGGACCTGCGGCTTTGGAGACGTTGATCCCCTTAAGGACCCTGAACACATCTCTCGTACGAACGTGTATCTCTGTGTGGCTCTTGTACACATTCAAATGGGCGATGCTAAACAGGTGTTTGTGAAGTGGGTGGAAGACAAGAATTTGAAGCGAATCTAGCAGCTAAAATATTAGCTTTATCCAGGGAGTCGACAATCACTTCACCATTATTAAGTAGTGAAGGTCTAGAGGAACTGGTGAAGTTGTTCCTGATGGTTTTGACCAGAGACCAGCAACCTTTGCTACCTTTGCGGCTTGCCAAGATTCTTTGTCTAATATTCTGGTCAAAAAGAAATTTTTCTCTCTGGATAATGGACTTGCAGGTGTTCCGTGCTGTCTTGTAGACTTGTTTTATTTCCGGACAAGGATGCAATTGATAGGCGCGAAAAGCAGACTCTTTCGCTTTTATAGCTTGGTTGCACTTATCGTTAAACCTAGGAGCGATCATGCTGTTGTTGAGATCTGCTGTAAGAATACGGAATGTATTCACGCATGCCAAGATTTAGTATGTTACTAAATTCTAATGTGCATTCATCAACATCCCTCGAAGCAAAACAGACCGGCCAATCAATTTCTCTAAGACACTTATTGAGACTTTCCCAATCATCATTCTTATAGTGCCAAAGAAGCCTACTTGTAGGTGGAGAGGTAGGGCGGCACAGGTTTGAGGTGGTAAATTGAGCCGTGATTAAACAATGGTCTGAATTTCCGAGAGGGGAACCGACTGAGATGGAATATTTGTCAGGATGAGATGTTAGAAACAAGTCGAGTAAATTAGCTTTATCTCCAGCTGCATCAGGAATTCGCGTTGGTGCATCCACTAGCAGTTGTAAATTAAATGATTCACAGAAGAGTTCAACGAAACGGCCCGCAGGAATTGTGGTAGAAGAGCCACGGTATATTATGAACATTAAAATCGCCTGCGACGGCGATTTCGGTAGAGGGGGAGACAGAAAGCAAATGATCAATATTGTTGGATATTGTCAAATACGGATACCGTGTCGTCATCAGACATATTTGGGCTGCGATAAAGGAAACAGTAGTATATGATGTGCTTGTAAAGTTTGAACCTAATCCAATAATAAGAATTAATAAAGCTCCATATGCCTATTTTATTATCAGAGAACTCTTTCTTGGCACTTTTTCTAATTCTTGTTTCGGTTGCTAATTTCTGATTTTTGTTTATCCAAGACTTTACATATGGAGGAGCATTAAAATCCTCTATTGGCTTCCCCAATAAATTAATTGTAATTAAATCAGCAACATGATCGACTGTTAAACTTGTTCTCAATTTTGTGACAATTATATTCATTAAACTAAAACCTCTTTCCGCTTCTGCACTACTAATTGCAATGGTGTTTGCTATTTTTTTGGCTTTTAAAATTGTATTTGACACCTAAACATTTTTAGACTCTAAGTTTGAATCAACGAAATCACGGAATTCGGTAATATCAATTTTATATTTTAGAATTTCCCCTAATTTTAAAACTTTTTATTCCCCTTCTAACCAAGGTGAAACGATTTTATCTATTGGCCACGTGCAAGGATCTAAAATTTCGAAAAGTTTTATAAAATTATTATACTTATCGTTATCAGCAGTAGTAGTTGTTCAAATTTATATGGGTAGCAGATAAAAGTCGTAGTTTTATATTTTCTGTGACACTATCCAATAATTTTTCTCTTGGAATAGATTTAAATTTATTGTTGTTTTAAAATGGTATACATTTCAACTCATTTGAAGTAATTAAACCTGCAACTTGTCTTTCATGGTTTCCAAAATTATTTTTTCGCAATTCTATTCCTCTTATTGTACGTTTAATTAATTTCTCGGCTGTCGAGATATTTATTGCTCTCGATTGCAGGGCAGTTGAAGGAATGGAAAGTTCTTTTAATATATCTATCATCAGTGCCAAATCTTTAATAAAATTTGTATTAGCTAATCTTTTAGCCATTCCAGGATGTGATACAGAGTGGGCAAAATGCTTGTATAGCGCAGGATATGTTCGCCAGACCGCAGTAGCAGATCTTAAGCTGCAAGCTGCCCACCGAGGACCTAACACGCGACCATTCTTAATTATTTCGATGTTCATTTCTTTGGCAACGGTTTCCAATTCAGTTTGGTTCTTGTTGGATTGATGATATATCGAATACACTTTGTCTAAGAAAATTTTAAGGTGGTTGACCTGATTTATTTCTTTTATAGAATCATCTAGTGCTAGTTGTAAACGGTGGTTTAAACAATGCCACACCACTAAATTAGGAAACATTTCAACCAATTTAGTGGCTACCCCAGACTTCCTACCTAACATGGTCGATGCACCATCTGAGCAGAATGCTATCAGATTTTTGTTTAAATAATCGTTATTAAAACCATATTCCTCCAAACACTCAATCAACGTCTTAGGAATATTTTCTGCCATCGTAGACGTCAGTTCTTTTAAGTCTACAAATATCAATACCGGTTCACCTGCAGATTCAATTTCACATTGTAAGAATATGACTAGAGTACTTTTTCTAGAAAGCGTCGAGCTTCGTCGATTATTATACAAATTTTCGAATTTCGTTTGATAATGGTTTTAAATACCGCTACTTTAATTTCGTTTACAATATGTGTTGCTATCCGTGTGGCACTAAATCTGGAATGCAAAGAATTTCCAACATCAATCCCATTTTTTTTTTTCGTAATTCTAAAGCACCTTTTATATCCGATAATGGGCGATGACGCTTTACAAGACTATAAACGGTATTAAAAATTTTAATTGTAGTATTAATTGCATCTGAGTTTAGAACATCTACAATTGTACGCAAAATTTGTTTATCGTATTTACTAATAGTCTCCTAAATTTTAAGATGCGCATGAGACAGGGAATACTCTTTAATTTTTTTGCGATGAGAAGCTTGTCTAGATTCTTTTTTTAATCCGTTAGGAGCAATCAAACCTGCTGTCCATTCTTTTGAAACATGTACATACGTGTTTTTCGCTTTCAATGCACAAGTTTTTTATTTGGGAACAATCTTTGCAACCTAATTTTCCATTTTTTACTGCTAACCATTTATATTGTCTGTAAATATCTTAAGTTGTTTTCCATTCCAGCAATCGGGTAGCTGATTGTCAAATTGTTTTTCTATTTCTCCGATAGACTCTGATGTAGATGCTGTGATGCTAGAATTTGTTTGTTCATCTGGGGAATTTATTGATGTTACAGCAGTTTCTTCAATTTTGGTTTTCTTTAAATTAAAAAATGATAATAAGTTCCCTTGAACTCTCTTCATTTTTTCAGGAAACAAATCTATAATTTAAATAATTTGAAATAATATATCAAGATATTTTTAATTAATACAATGAAAGATTATTATAATATTTAATAGATAGTTGCCTCTTTATATTATACAAATTATCGACCGCACGTGGTCCAGATTTCAAGCAATATCAATGCTAAGATTATTTTTAAGCAAAAAGTATTAAAAATAAAGGAATGCACGTTTCACTCAATCTTTAAGAACACAAACTTAAAACGATTGGCAGGTTTGAGAAAAAGAGCAGAGCTTACTATGACCATGCTGCTATTACATGACTTTCCCTCGTAAACAACATTGTTGTGCAAATATATGGACGAAAAATTAGGCGAGATGGTTGGTGAACGTTGTCAAAAAATACAAACGTTCTCTCTTTAGAGACTGCGCCTGCGTCTGTACGATGCCCTCAATGACTGTACGCAACGGTCTAGCATGTAGAGTGTAGTCAAACCTATTTTATTCCATAATACGGTCTGAAAGTTTAGTAATAAAATATGAAAACGATCTGAATTTTTATTCGCGTAATAATTTAACAACCGGCTCGCGCGAGCCGGTGCGAGCCGGCTCCAGCACACCCCTGAGTATACGTTAAAAGATGTTATAAATGCTTGGGTTTTAACCATACGAGTAAAGAATGCAAAGCTGAGAAGAAAGTGTATGGCAAGTGTGGCGACGAACATGAAAGAGTGGAATGTAAACCACAATTCTTGAAGTTTGTGAACTGTGTTAGAGCAAATACAGAATTAAATTTAAAATTGGATGTTAACCACTATGCTTTTGACTCTGAATGTCATGTATATAAAAGAAAGTTAAGTGTTGAAAAAAGGGTGGTTGTAGCAATTAAGTAACGAAAAAATAAGCAATGAAGTGATTTTATATTATCTAAATGTGCAAGGTTTTCTATCTAACAAAACAGAATTGGAATTATTAATAAAGGAATGTAATCCAGATCTAGTACTACTATCAGAATCGCATATCACGTCCAAAATTGATATCAGCGAACTAAAGATCAAAAACTATGACCTTATCAACTGTAACTCTGATTCGAGACATACAGGAGGATTGATGATGTTTATAAAAAGAAAAATTCTATACAGGGTTGCTAGTATAGATAAGCAAGTAGGTATGGCATGGATTCTAAAAGTACATATATGGGTAAATAATCAAAAATGGTCAATCGTGGTTCTGTACAGGTCTCCAAGCAAACCTGTTAGTGACTTTAAAGCATTTTATTCGAATTGGTTTGCCCAATCGATGGAGAATGAAAGTAACATTATTTTGACCGGTGATTTTAATATAAATTTTCTAGGAAATGATAGTAATCATAATTTAATAAGAAATGTTATCGCTGATCAAGGTTTAAAACAATTAGTTACACAACCAACTAGAATAACGAGAGATTCATAGACCCTAATTGATTACGTGCTCACAGGAGTAGATATTATGAGCGCATCTGTAAATGTTGATAGGAACCATAAAATAACAGACCATGAGACTCTCAAAATTAAAATTAAAGCTAGGAGATAAATCTGATAATAGTAAGATATCTAACATTATAAAATACAGCAAAACTAAATTTGAGGATCTCTTAAATGAAGTTAATTTTGAAGATGTTTTCCTCATTGATGACATTGATGATTGGTCAAACTCATTTGATGAAAAGTTGAAACATTGTCTGCAGCGGATGACGGTAAAGAAAATTTTTACGCAGAACATTAACTTTCGTTGGTATTCGCATGAGTTAGAGAGAATGAAGCAAGGGAAGATTATTGCATTCAATAGAGCTATTTACAGTAACAACAGGGAGGATTGGCATAGGTACAAGGTCCTTAGAAACTCATATAAGAGAGAGATAATAAGAGCAAAAAAAAAATTCATAGAAAAACAATTAGAATCGCATCCAGGAGACCAGAAATGGCTATGGAAAACAATTAAAAACCTTGTAGATTTACAATGACATACTGTGATACAAAAATGATCTATGATATATTGAAAGAGTGCAATAAGAAGAAAGACTTCAATGGCTTAAACTGTGATATAATCTTCCAATCAATAGAACTATTAGGTCCTGTGCTATCGAAAATTATAAACTTATCGCTACAGACAGGTATTTTCCCGAAAATCTGGAAGGAATCGATAGTTGTCCCAATTGAGAAGATACCTAATACAAGTAATTGTGAAGAAATTCGTCCGATAAATATGCTACCCGTGGAAGAAAAAATATTGGAACGAAATGTAGCTAAAAGACTAGTGGAGTACATCGAATCCAATAATTTATTAGCGGAAGAACAGTCAGGTTTTAGAGGTGGACACTCATGTGAAACCGCCCTAAATTGGATAATATTTGACTTGCAGAAGGAACTGGATGCCGGTAATGCTGTTATAGCTGTATTTCTAGATTTTAATCGGGCTTTTGAGACCTTAGACAGACAAATCTTGTTACAGAAACTTTCAATGTATGGAATAGAGGGAGTAGAATATAAATGGTTTGAATCTTATCTATCAGAACGATGGCAGAGAACTAAGGTGAATAACATATTCTCAGAGTCAGTCGAAGTTAAACTTGCTGTACCACAAGGTTCAGTACTGGGTGTTATCCTATTTCTGTTATATATATTAATGATCTTAAGGATGTGATTAGTCATAGTAAATTGTCGTTATTCGCGGATGACACTTTAATATTTATAAGTGGTAAGAACATTTCCAGTATGTGCACTAATTTAAATGCAGACTTAGAAAGCGTTAACAACTGCTTAAAGATGAATAAATTAAAGTTAAATCTTGCAAAGTCTAACTGCATGAAGTTTAATTGTGTTGATAACCTATCGGTACGGATAGATGGAACTAATGTTGAATGTGTGGACAATCTTAAATATCTCGGTATTATATTAGACAATAAACTAAAATTTAAAGAAAATGCAGACAACATATGTGGCAAAATCGCAAAAAAAATCGGGTTTTTAAGAAGAATACGAAATATGTTAAGTGTGAGGAATGCTATTATGTTATATGTATAATGCATTGGTTTTACCACATTTTCAATATTGTTCAACAATTTTATATGCGAGCTCGAATGAAGTAAAGGAACGTTTTCAATTGTTGCAAAACATAGCAATGCGCATGATTTTAAAATGTAATTTGTACACGCCGATCCGGAATATGTTGGAGGCCCTACAGTGGATAAATGTAAAGCAGCGCTTAACATATAATGCAATGGATTTCATCTTTAAGATCAAATATAATTTACTTCCGACCTACTTAAGTGGAAATGTTGTATATGTATCTGAAGCGCAGCCGTACAATTTAAGGCAAAATAATAACTTCAGGCTAAGACGATGGAACAAAAGCAACACACAAAATTCTTTGATGTATAGGGAACTACAGTATTTCAATAATTTATCAGGTGAACTGAAAGCCGAAAACAGAATGCACCTATTTAAAATAAAGCTAGCAGAATTTATTAAAAATAATTATATTTAAATTTTATATTAGCGGTCAATTAAATTAAGTTAAATTAAGTCTAAAGAACTATGAAGTTTGATAAATGGAATATTATTTATAAAGTTTTTTTAAACTAATAAATACTTATTGACTATCAGAACCAGCTTAACACAAGCTCGCTGCATGGACACGTTTAATAAATAAACGTCTCAACAATACATGCGATTCATCACTTAGTCGGTGTTAGTATTAGTATGTTAAACTAAACATAGACCAAACACCGAATGAGATGACATGCAATGCGACATGGAAACAGAAATTTAAGTATTATATAGACGTTTCTTTAAAACATGCTTGGAAATATCAACGACAAAATGCTCAGCCTTAATATTAACAACAATGCACATGCGATTGATGGGTTCATACATACTAAAGTTGGATCTTGCGGCGTTAACATGCAACAGAGGTAACCTTCTCAAATTGTGCGCACTATCACGGAAAGAGATTTTGCTAAGTAGAAGGGGAGAATCAATATTCGCGTTTAAGAGTTGATGCACAAAAGTTACATCAGCGACCATGCGACGTTTTTCGAGGGAGTGCATATTTAAAAGCTTCAAGCGATCCTCATAAGGTGGAAGAATCAATGAATTGTTCCAGGGTAGATGCCTGAGAGCGAAGCGCAGGAAGTTCCGCTGAACAGACTCGATGCGTTCGATGTGTGTACCGTAAAATGGAGACCAGACCTGGCTAGCGTATTCAAGGAGAGGTCTCACAAAGCAAGTGTACAAACGCAGTGTTATGGTGGGATTCGAGAACTCTCGAGACCAACGTTTAATAAAGCCCAGCATAGAACTACTCTTAGATACCATATAGTTAATGTGGGATATAAAATTCAATCTATGGTCACATTTAACACCCAAATCACAAACAGCACCCTCGCGACGGCGAATCGTGGAATCCGAGAACACATAATCATAAGTGATTGGTTTCTGATTCCTGTGGAAAGTCATAACCTCACATTTGTCGATATTGAGGGCCAAATTATTGTTTTTGCACCAAACGTAAAATTTGTGAAGATCACCTTGTACCAGTTCACAATCGGTAACAGATTTAATCTGAGCGAAAAGTTTAATATCGTCAGCATAAATCTATACTTTGCAGTGCCTCACAACAGAGACAATGTCGTCAATAGATAGAATGAAAAACAACGGGCCCAAGTGACTCCTTTGAGGTACGGCGGACGAAGCTTTCAGGACTCTGGAGACGGAATGACGGAATAGTATTTGATATGTTCTGTTATCTAAATAAGACTCCGTCCATTTTATAAATGTTGGGTGAAACCCATACTTTTCCATTTTAAAGAGTATCACGGAGTGAGATAACTTGTCGAACGCTTTACTGAAGTCAGTATAAATACAATCTGTCTGATAGCCTTTTGCAAACCCGCCAACGGTAGGCGAGACAAATTCCAACAAGTTAGTGGTTGTAGACCTGCCCGAGATAAATCCATGCTGGTTTGGAGAAAGCAAATTCTTGCAGGAAATTGATAACTGAGGGTAAATGATAGATTCGAATAATTTAGGCATACAAGATAATTTTGCAATAGGTCTATAATTAGAAATTTCACTCTTACTACCTTTTTTGTGGATAGGTATGATAAAAGAATTTTTCCATAGCTGTGGGAAACAACCGCTATTGAGCGATTTTTGGAAAATAATTCTCAGTGAAGATGCAAGGGCATGGCAGCATGACTTAAAGAAAGCTGGAGGGATCCCATCAGGACCCGTCGTGAAGTCATTTGGAAGCCCATTAATATGATCGAGTATACCCTCTCTCGCAATTGTAGGGGTAATGAATGAAACGTTATGAGAATCGTTCATATGACTGAAGTTGTCATTTCGAGGAAGGAAATTGGAGGAAGAAAATGCATTGTCAAAATAAGAAGCAAACATATTGCAAATTTCGGATGAATCATCACTAGCAGAATCTTTGTACCTCATGGTATTGGGGTAGTTGTCCGTTTTTTTCTTCATATTAATTAACTTAAAAAAGATACGTGGGTCACGAAATAATTTCGCACGCATGCTTTGAATATATTCATCATAAAGTGTAGAGGAAAGTTCTTTGAACTCATTATAGGATGTGAGGAAATTATTGTGACTTATAATGCCTTTGTCACTCATATAACTTTTCCACAATTTATTCTTTTTTTATTTTTGAGATGTTTTAGTTCTTTATTGAACCATGGCGGAGATGTTTTAGAGGACCGCTGTCGCTCGCGGGGAACGTGAGAGGAAAATAAATCGAAAAGAATTATGTAAAATTTAGAGACGTCTTCGTCAACACTATTGCTAGACAGTAATGTGTTGAAATCAATAGAGGTAAGTCTACTGGAAAGTTCCGAAAAGTTAGCCTTTCTAAAAATGAAAAAGTATTGTGTTTCGTCACAATTAGTAATGTTTTCGGTTTCAAAGCAATATGAAATTAGTAGAGGGGGTGATATTTGTCAAGAGTAGACATTATAACGGGGCTAGATTCAACTAATATGTTACCCGCGTCAGTAGAGGAAACCAGGTCCAACTGCCTCCCCATGTCATTCTTTACATTACTGATTTGGCTGAGACCAAGAGATGACATAGTGTCCAGGAATAGTGCTTCCTTTGTTGACAAGTTATTAAGAGGAAGATAGTCATCGTCATCTTCATTTAGTACCCATTGTATATTAGGTAAGTTGAAATCACCAATAAGTAGTAGTTCGTCAAGAGGTTGCATCTTGCCGTGAATAAAATTAGATGTTGAAGTGAGTAGGTCGTAAATATTCTGACCTTTGTCATCAACAATGTTTATGGAGTCTGGAGGAATATAGCAACATAGTACGTATAAGTCGTGTTTTAAAAGAGATAGCTTAAGAACTATAAGTTCAGTGTCAAGAGTGTTGGAAAAACTTGGAACCTCAATTTGGCTGCAGTTAAAAATGTTTTTGCATGCGAGGAGTACGCCACCGCCACGAGCCTCAGAATCCGTATGTCTATCTTTCCTAAAAATCTGGTAAGAATTGTCTAAAATTTCGGCATCACGAAAGCCGTGATGCAGCCAAGTTTCAGTGAAAGCAACGATATCAAAACAAGTTGCAACAGAGGATTTGAAGATATGTGCAGTTTTTGTCCGAATCCCCCTTACATTTTGATAGTAAAGGGAAAGCGACTTCAGTTTTTTGGAATAACATTGCTTATATTAACTGTATTTCTAGGTTGGCGCACGGAAGGTACAAATAATTTAGTGAAAGCGCCGGAGGGCCAGAATAAGGGATCTAATAACTTTTCCTGCATATCTGCTGAAACAGTTAAGACAAAGGATGCAACCGGTTTCGAGGATTTACTAATTTTACGACAAGAAATACTCTCTGTTGCAATGTTTTTGGATTTAAGATACGTCAATATGTCATCACACAACGTTTCAGGAGAGAACCGAGTAACGAAAATACTCGAAGGTTTTGGTACTGTTCTCAAGGAGGTGCCATTACCATTCCCTAATGTGGACACGGAAGTAATAATATTATTCGGTACTGCGGATTCCGAAACAAGAGCTAGAGTGGTAATATTTGCGCATTGACTCCCTGCGCTAGATACGGCCACACCTGCCGAAGAAGGAGCCTGCCTAACAGGGATTGACGTATTTTGCGGGCTGAATCTATCACTCGACAAAATCGCCTGTGTTTTAGATTTTTTATTTTTTATTTTTTTTTAAACAGAATTAGGTTGTTGGGGGCAGTCAACGACAGTTGAAATTGAGCAGTCAACCCTTTTTTGCTCAATTGACTGGGCATTAAGGTTGACCTTGTCCGATAGGCCAACCACCATACTCCTAAGGTTGTCCAGGTCCCCCCGGTACAACGCGAGCGTGTCAAAAAAAGTGTGAGCTGGGGCTCGCCCACATGAATCGCAGACCCACAGTAAATTACGCGACTTTTTTAAAAGATTTAACTCAGCCTACCACTATTACTACTACTATTGTTGGAATTATTTAAAAAAAATTGTAAAATTTCTACCTTAAAATTTTGTTGGCATAAACAACGGCATTGAAATGATAAAATAATGGAAAATTCTGACCTTACAAATCCTTTTCGTACTTATTCGTGAACTTTTCTGTCTTTCGTCGTGAGTATTTCCTTTGGGAATTGCGTATCCTTTGCTTGCTTAGGTATTTCCTCTTTTCAGCCTTCTTCATCTTTCCTTTTCGTATCTTGCTTTTGTCGTTTCTTAGTTTTTTACTTCGTATCTAAGACTCATTTACTTTGCTTTAACACTGTGCTATGTACATACATACATACGTGCCTTTGATGTTCACAAAAGATGCACAACTTTTCTTTTTCACAAATGCTCAAGTTTTTCGATGCACTTTCAAATTACTTAGTTTTACAGTTCTTTTATGTAAATCTCACTTCTAACACCACTTTGTAGGATTAAGAACTTCGGGTTCAAAGAAAGAAAAGGTCTTTTATTTTATAAAATTTATAAATAGTTGTATGTATTATGAAGAATTAATCCAAAGGTTTTACAAGAAGTAAGTTAAAGTAAGGTTTAATTATTTGAAAGACTTTGAACAATAGAAATTTGCTTTACACTAAAAACACGTTGCGATTTGAACGGGCTCATGGCGTAGACTCGACTCTCTGCTGATCAGCCACTCGTTACTTTCGACTGTGCTTGGCTGAACATAGGCTCTGTTAACCCCGTAGTTGGAATGTTATTTTTGCTTTCTTTGTTTATCATTTTTTTTAATGTTTTTTATTTAAATCATTTTGAAGTTCCTACATTTATATTCACGTTTAATGTTAAATGGTCGCCGCCGTGGTCCATCAGATACGCCAATAGCCCAGCGTACTCAGTTGCAAAAATTCAGGACCCATTACCTCTACTTAAGCATTTCAAATAAGGTCTGAAGATGATGAAGATCTTAATGTAACCTTACGACGGTTTTGGGAAATAGAGGAGCTACCTTCTAATACTAACTGAACCCCTGAAAAAGCTAATTGTGAAGAATTCTTTCAGCGTACTGACTCTAATGGTCGATATATCGTTCGATTGCCGAGGAAATGTATTGCTCTTAATTTAGGTGTGACACGCAACGGAGCAGTATCATTTCTGTGTAGTTTGGAGAAACGATCTGCTAGAAACCCAGAGTTGCAGGGTCAGTATAACAACTTCCTCGAAAAAATTAGGTCACATGAAGCAGTTATCAGGCAGTGAATCTAAATTAGTTTCTAAAAACATCTATTATCTTCTACATCATGCTGCCCTTAACCAAGCAGCATCAGCAACAAGCTTCGCGTAGTCTTCAACGCTTCTCACAAGTCATCAACTGGAATTTCGTTAAATGATTGCCTTCACATTGGACCCAAAACGCAACAAGATCTGTCAGCAATTATCATGAGATGGCGCTTTTATCCTATTGTATATACGGCGGACATTGAGAAGATGTATCGTCAGATCCTGATACACCCTGACGATACGAATCTACAGAATTGTTTGGCGTAAGACCGTGTCATCTCCTATAAAAGAATACAAGTTCCTCACAGTCACTTAATGGACGGCATCCGCTCCGTTTTTGACGTGCAGAACTTTGCAGCAGCTTGCTTCTGACTATAAAACTGATAACCCGATTGGGGCAGAGCTTCTGCTTAACAACTTTTACGTTGATGATGTGCTCTTTGGTGCTTATGATACCGCATCTGCGGTAAAAGCAAAGATCGAGCTTGATAGAATATTGAAGAGCGCAGGATTTACCCTTCGGAAGGGGCATCCAATATTGCTGGATTATTAGACGATATTTGTGAATGAGATAAAGAGCTTTCTAGATCCTTTCGGGTATTTTCTGATACTCACATCAAAACTTTGGGAATCTTGTGGCATCCTGCTTCTGATCAGTTCCGTTTTGAACTCCAGCTTGCAGCCCAACCTTTGACTAATACGAAAAGAAATGTGTTGTCCACTTTCGATCCACTTGGATGGCTCGCTGCTGTTATAATTGTGGCAAAAATATTTCTACAAAAGTTGTGGCTAGCTAAATTAGACTGGGATGAAGAGCTCCAGCCTCATATGTCTAGTGAGTGGTATGATTACCGTGCAAATTTAAAATACATCGAGAAAATTAAAATTAATCGCTGGCTTGGAACAATTAACAAGGGGTCACGGGATGGCTTCCAAAAAACGAAAAAGTAGATTTAGAATGCCGTATATTTAAAGAAGAATGAAGGTGGAAATATTATGTAATTAATATTAACTCGAGTGTGGCAGTTTTAAACGAATACAACTTGAGAATACATTTTGAAACCAAACATGCAAGTTACACACGAAATTTAAACGAAGAAAGTCGAAAAAACAAGCCCCAGTTCTGGTAGTAAAATTGACTCGACAGCAAAATGTAATTTTAAAAGCAAATTCGCTTACAAGAATATGTTACTGAAGCAAGATTCTTAGTAGATAAACGTATTGCTCATGCGGGAAACCATTTGCTGAAGGAGAATTTTTAAAAAAGTGCAGGTGATGTGATTTGTCCGCAAGTTAAAAATAAATTTGAAAATATAAGCCTGTCTCGGCAAACTATTGCTAGAAGAATAGAAGATTTAAATGCTAATATAAATAATCAATTATTAAATAATATAAGATCGGCCAATTTTTATGCAATAGCTCTGGACGAAAGTTTGTAATGTCAAAGATACTGCTCAATTGTTAATTTTTATCAGAGCTATCACCGAAGATTTTCAAATTTCGGAAGAAGTTTTATCAATTGTTCTGATGACAGGCACAACAGAGGGAGAAGATCTTTCCCGATTGAAAAGTGTTTTTTGAAGTACAGTGTTGACTGCAAAAAATTAATGAATGTTGCAACAGATGGATCACCAAACATAATCGGAAAAAATATTGGGCTCATCAAACGCATTGAAGATTAACTTTCTGAAATCGATCCAAATCATAAAATTATACCCATGCACTGCATTATTCATCAACACGCACTATGCAAAAATATTTTAAAAATCGATTATGTTACAAATGTAGTTGTGAAATTAGTGAACTTCCTGCGATTAAAAGCATTAAACAGGCAATATATTAATCTCCTTGAAAACTAAATACCAGTCGTTAAGATGTACTATATGTAGGTATATCACAATAAAATCAGTTGGTTAAGCTTGGGAAAAGTTCTAAGACGTGTGTGGGACTTTCAAAGGGAATAAAAAGATTTTTAAACAAATTTTCTAACACTCTGGCTGAATGTAAATTTGATCATTTTGCAACGTTGCATATCTTTAAATATTTTAAAGGAAAAGGTTCAAACATTTAATAGAAATATCCTTGCACTAAGGACAGATTTGAAGCATAGATTCGATTGCGTCAAAAAAATGGATAAAATTTTATCAATATCCGAAATGCATTTTCTGTACAAGTTGATGACGTTCCTGTTTATATACAATTAGAAATAATTAATTTGCAATGTGACGAATTATTACATGAGAAATATCGAGAAGAGCAAGAAAATTTGTGTAATTTTTTTAAGCAATTGAATAATGAAAAAAATATGGAAATTAAAAAAACTTGCCAAGACATATTTAGTAATCTTTAGCTTAACTTATATTTGTGAACAAACCTTTTCTTTGAGGAATCTAAATAAAAGTACAAGATCAAGATTGAATGATTTACATTTTGAGACTGTGTTAAGAATGGCTACTACAAGTATAGAACCACATATTAAAACATAATAGGTAATGCAAATCGCCGCAATACGTCGCATTAGTTATTATGTTAATTTGCTGTATTGATTTACTTACAATTATTCATAAACAAATTTCATAATAGAATTTTGTTCACTTAAAGATATAACTGTTTTGCTTAACTTTCTTTAATTTTAATATTTCGTCCGACCCGTGAAAATATTTTTTTTTTTTCAATCCGGCCCAGGGCCAAAAACATTTGACCATGCCCTGCTCTATAGTAATGCCCGTATGTAATTGCGTATGGTCACCCATCTGTGCAAGCTTGATTTTTGCAGTGGTTTTTCGCACTTATTTCTAGAACGGTTCGTCGTACAGTGAAAATGGTTATAACAATTTATTTGTGAAAACCTAGCACATTTTCTTAATCACCCTGTAACTCCAAAACGGTTGATGCCCCCCCCCCCCCACCCCATTTTGCATAGGTGAGTACTATCACCTCCCGCTCTATGGACCATTTATTTTTTGAACCCCTGCTTAAAGCAGCGTATAACGCTGGGTTCCACGACTGTACAAAGCTTATCAATTAGTTTACATGATTTATAGCAAAAGAAACAATATATCCATGGAGGAAACACCCAGTATGGGTACATATACATATAATACAGAATGATCGGAATTTAACTTTTATTCAACTTTTACCGGTTTAAGCCTTTCAATACTCTAACTGTATATTTCTGTGATGACAATTATCTAGCAATGTAGTTAGTCATGGTTAAACCTATAAAGCAAACATCCGAGTAGCCATATTTTAGCCGTAAAGGCGTTTATCTAATTACAACATCAAAGAGTGGTTTTGATTCATTAAAAAAAAATCTCATTACTTGTACTACATTAAATTTTATCTCTATCCAGGGTCCAGATTATTAACTGGGGAGATAGGTACCACAATCATATTTATATCTTATTCACTTAAAAAAAACACTACCTCGCAAAATGCTTTATGATCTGATGCCCAACCAAAAAGTAATGAGTAATGATTTAATACAAGTTTTCCGGTGATATTAAAGCCAAAAGGACAAAGCAAGAGCATTATTATGTAATCAATTGAAATTGATGTGTTGGAAAAAGATATTTTGATTGCAGAAGCAAGCTACAATTTCGACGATTGATTTGTAAACGAAGCTGAAGTATGTATATATGAATTTATAATTTATTAACTTAAAATGGCTTGTTATTAATAAGGCTTGTGATAACCGTAGATGAGTAGAATGGAATTTTCATTGAAACTTAGAAACATAAAAAACAATTAATATCATAATCTAATATCTCCGTTGAAATGCAAACTTGAAAATTTCGAATTAAAATTCAACTACACCAGCCTTTGTAAACATAATTAAAGTAAGATTATTTTCAACGGTTACCTGATTCCTTCGGAATTGTCAATGGAATGCTTTTGGATGATAAAATTGTTCACCACTTTACTGTCAATTATAACTAGAAGTAGAAAACTAATTAATTTGACAATTTTGTTGATCACTGGAAATTTGAGCCGCACTGAGCCACTAATATAAATTAAAATCTCTCGACGAATGAAGTACTTCAACCACAGATCCCACCACCTAAATTATCACGGCTTATCACAATCAAATCAAACAATGGTCACTGCCAGTGCCAGCCCAGTTTACTTTGCCTTGCCTTGCTGTCACTGACGTAAATGGCCATATGGGATTATATTGACCAGTAATCAGCGTTGCCACTTTGATCCAATTGTACCAAAACTGATCACTTTACCTTCTTGGTCCACGGCCCTTTTTTTCCACAAATTTCAAGAATAGGTCTGTCTAGTATTAGAGCAAAAATCTTTGCAACAATCAAGCGCGAATTACGACGTAGACTTCGGCCTCGACTTTGCTCAAATGGTAAATATGTACATGTCGCAAGATACAATTGCAACTTCGCCTTCGACTGCGGCTCCGACTGAAATTAAAATTTGCTCAAAGTGCAAAGTTGGTGTTCGCTGCGGCCAACTTCAGTTCAATCGCAGAAGTCGGGACTTCTGGCACAGTATATATTCTACAGTAGATTAGCTCTGTCAAAATGTCAAAATGGCTGAAACACCGGCAGGAGACCATGCCACAGTATCCTTAGCCCAACTTAGAACAAGCAACTGAAAATCCCTCATTGGCAATGAAATCAAACATAACCTAAAACTTTTTCACATAACCTCAAATATTTTTTTTCACATAAGAGGAAGTAAGAATTACCATAGGGAAACATATGTGCCAAAAGTAGATAGCATGCTCTCTAAAATAAAACAATCCATGCTTGCGACCTCGCTTGTAAACCAATAAAGTGAACAATACATGCTTGCGACCTCGCTCGTAAACCATATAAAAGTTTGAAATCTTTTGATAGTGTAGCTCGGAGAAATGTCAAATGTCGTTTTATGGGCTTAAAAGGCCTTTCACATTAAAACCGAAAACCGATAAGTTCTACACCGAAAATTCGCTTTTGCTTTCACATTAAAAACCGAAAACTTTTTTTCGGTTAAATATAAGTAACATGTAATTATCATAAATGTTGTATGATGAGAGCTCATACATAAAACTTATTTTAATTTTACTTCGAAATCCCTATCCATATTATAATAATATAATAAATAATAAAATAAAATAATATAATTTTCAATGTAAACACAAAAGTGAGGTTTAGTACGACCGACAAAATTTTCGGCCCGAAACGTTCCACATGTGGAAACCGAAAAGAAATTGACAGAAGCAACCGAAATTTCCTTTTTCGGGCGAAAAAAGATAAAAGTTGTGTTTTTCTTAAAAATCTGAGATAAATAATCTATTTTATTAGTTTATCCTGTCATGATTTTATTAATTAGAGCAAAAAACTTGTGTTAAAGTGGAATAAATTGAGTTTTTCGGTTTAGATGTGAAAGTGCCTTAAGATTACATCCCTGAAAAGTCACCGATTTTCTTTAAACTTTGCACACTAGTTGCTTTTCACTCACAAATCACAAATATGAAAACGAAATTTGTCGGAAAGTTATAGTTTCCGAGATAATCGACTTTAAAATTCCCGAACTTTGTACTGCACTTCACAACACAATTTGACATTCTTATAATTATTAACTCTTCTTCTTCTTCTTTTTAGTAACAAGTATACAAATAGTGTAAACATACCTTCCGAACATTCGGGTTACCAGCATTCCTTTTTTTTTATTCGTGTGTGTGTGCCCCTGCCAGCCTGTGTGTGCATGTGTGTGCGCGCCAGCCTGTGTGTGTGTGTGTGTATGTGTGTTTCTTTAATAAATTTTTTCTATTCCATTCTAAATAAATATTTGTAATGAATAGTAAAAAAGCAATGCTGATAACCCGAAGTTATGTTTACACTATTTGCATACTTGTTACTAAAAAGAAGAAGAAGAGTTAATAATTGTAAGAATGTCAAATTGTGTTGTGAAGTGCAGTACAAAGTTCGGGAATTTTAAAGTCGATTATCTCGGAAACTATAACTTTCCGACAAATTTCGTTTTCATATTTGTGATTTGTGAGTGAAAAGAAACTAGTGTGCAAAGTTTAAAGAAAATCGGTGACTTTTCAGGGATGTAACCCTGTTCCCCTGTGTTACTGTGAGCTTCACAATTCAAGGAAGCAATTTGATCGGCATCATGAACTCAGGGGCAAGATGTTATAACTACGAAATATTCGACGTTCGACAATTTATCGATAGTCGGTATGTTGTAACACTTTCGACAGGCGATTATTTCGATAGAATATCCCTGAGTTTTGCTGACATAAAACATAACATAAACATAAACATTCCTTTATTAGAGCACCCGTGCCAAAGACACGCAAAGCGTTGGGCACATCATAGCCATTTACAAAGTAGATACACATTTTAGAAAAATAAATCATAAGAGAACATAGAGAAAACATAATAGCATGAATTAGTAATTAAAATACAAAAGTTGCATTATAGCAAAACACAAAAAACAAGAAACAGGAGTACATAGTGTAGTATAGTAATGTAGAGTGTGAACAGTGACAGTGATAGTACAAGCGAAGATTAAAAGATGTATGTAAATTTAAGAAATTAGATTTATATGTTCCATTTTTTTAAAATTTATTCAATATAAATGATTTTAGATATTAATTATATAGATTCTGCAAACTTGAAGTTATAAAACTTGTAAGAATATATCTTGAATTCAAAAATCAATAAGGCAGTACATTTGTTTAGGCATATTCATAACATAATACCGCTGCCTTCAATATTTTCTTTTGTCCCGGTAATTAATTATTTCTTCATAATTTCGTTATCCTCCACAAATAAAGCCACTGCGGCTTGAAAAATTCATAAATTCCAATTTTATTATTATTAAAATTTATCAACAGCTAGAAAAAGAATCTATAAATGTCATTTTTGCTAGGGGAAAAAATTCGGAAATAGTTTCGAAACAAGAAAAATCGCATGTCGAACGAAAATCTTATAACATGCCGCCAGATCGAAATCTTCGCTTCGATGCGAAATTATAACATGTCGCCACTGGTGACATGTTATAACTTCGTATCGCACTTTAGTGCGCGGCGCGACATCGCGGCAAAATGAACGGTGAAATTGTTCCGCCGCGCTGTGTCACAGATTGCAATAAGAGCGCAGCAGTGTAGATACAGCGCTCTTATATTGGTACTACAGATTTTCATGAGAATTTGCCTACCCCAAACATAATGTTTTTGTTGGTACCACTGAAAGTGAGCAGCAAATTTAGGATTAGAAATGACTACGCGGCAAAAAATTTCGCCGCGCTGTCGCGCCGCGTTAAATGCGTGATGCAAAATAGGAAACACATGTTCTCTAACATTTTGCCGCGTTGTCGTTGCCGCGCACTAAAGTGTAATCTGTTTCAGCAAGCTTTCATCGAAGCGAAGATTTCGATCTGGCGGTATGTTATAAGATTTTCGTTCGACAGGCGATTTTTCTTGTTTCGAAACTATTTCCGAATTTTTTCCCCTAGCAAAAATGACATTTATAGATTCTTTTTCTAGTTGTTGATAAATTTTAATAATAATAAAATTGGAATTTATGAATTTTTCAAGCGCAGTGGCTTTATTTGTGGAGGATAACGAAAATGACGAAGAAATAATTAATTACCGGGACAAAAGAATATATTTAAGGCAGCGGTATTATGTTATGGATATGCCTAAACAAATGTACTGCCTTATTGATTTTTGAATTTAAGGAATATTCTTACAAGTTTTATAACTTCAAGTTTGCAGAGTCTATATAATTAATATCTAAAATCATTTATATTGAATAAATTTAAAAAAAAATGGAACATATAAATCTAATTTCCTAAATTTACATACATATTTTAATCTTCGCTTGTACTATCACTCTCAGCAAAACTCAGTGATATTCTATCGCAATTATCGCCTGTCGAAAGTGTTACAACATACCGACTATCGATAAATTGTCGAACGTATCTACATATCTCTATAATTTCTTTAAGTTGGTTTGCTAATAATGTATCTACTATGTATCTCGCTATGATGTGCCCAGCGCTTGGAATGCCTTTGGCACGGGCACTCAAATAAATAAATGTTTTATGTTTATTTTTTACGTCGAATATTTCGAAGTTATAAAATCTTGCCCCGTTCTGTTTTTACTGAAAGATCTGATCGAGGACAATCGAATTGAAGATGGTAGCGATGGTGATTCGATGAGTCGGATAGAACTTTTAAACGTAAAAAAAGCGATGATGATGATCTCGACGACTGCTTACCTTACCTTACCTTTTAAAGAAAATTTGGGACGAGTGAAAGTCGAAAGAAGAGTAAGTTTACACTGACATAAACAGTTTGCTTTATTCAAGTTTGAGAGAGTGATGCAGAAGAGACAGATGAGGGCTTGGATCGCGATGGTATTGCTTTTCAATTTTTCGAGGGGAGTGATGATGTTAGTAAAATGCTTTTGATTATTGCTAATTTTTTATAGTTGCGAGTCTAGATCACATTTATTTTATTTTATTTTTATTTATCATAAGCATATATTTTAATTTCAACCACCCTAGATGGAAATAAAAGTTAAATAAAGTGAAAACCCAAAGTTTTGTATGGTAACATCAAGAAGGGGTTGCCCAATATAGGACATTTTTGAAATTATTTTTATGAAAACGCTGTTTATAAAAATTTCAACTGTCTACATCGACGCGTTCTCAGGTAGTATCCAAATATATAGTGAAAAACCAAAGCTTTGTATGGCAACACCAAAAGGTGGTTGCCTGATTTAGGGCCGTATTCACCAAGCCATTTAATTGAAATTTAATTTCTGTTTTAGTACTCCTGTAAGAGAGGGTTAGGGCACACTTAAAATTAAATTAAATTTTAATTTGGGTTATTTTATGTTATAATAACGCATATATAACTTTAATTTTAATTTAAGTGAGCCCTAACCCTCTCTAACGGAAGTACTAAAACAGAAATTAAATTAAATTTCAATTAAATGGCTTGGTGAATACGGCCCTTAGTCTATTTTTGAAAAATTTTTACTCTTGCTATGAGAACACCATGTTCTCAGGCAGTGCCCAAATATATAGTGAAAAACGAAATTTTGGTAATACTAAATTTTGAATTTATTTCACGTGTTGCCGCATTTTCATATATTCTTCAGTTATTAAAAATATGCAGAAAATTTTATTTGATTATTTATCAACAATGAAATTACAAATATAATATATTACAGCCGGAACACCATACACCGGTGGGGCTTTTTTATGGCCCTTGGAAAAGATTTTCCACAAACATTACCAAAAGATTTCTTCCTTCCCAAAATGTTTCACCCGAATGTGGCATCAAATAGAGAAATATATGTAAAAACATTAAAAAAGGATTGGAAACCAGATCTCGGAATAAAGCATATCCTTCTATCGAATGTCTTCTTATTGTACCTAATGCAGAATCAGGTCTTAATGAAGAGGCAGGTAAAATGATTTTTGAGAGGTACTATGATTACTCTCATAGAGTTAAAATGATGACTAAGATACATGCACAGGTATGTTCATAATTGCACTTTTTCCTTTAGCCATTTTTTAATTAAAACTATCTTTAGTCAGCGAAGATTACAGCTTCAATAGGCGATGATAGTCCACTATCAAAGCATTCTGTCGACAAAAAGCTCCCAAGCAAGAAAAGGAAAAATTAATGAAAAGAAAAGAACCTGAAGAGATTATGAGCACTGTCCAAATGTGGTTTTCTACTCTTCTAAATTTATTTTCTTCTAATATTCTCATCACAAATTTCATGATTTCTTCTTTTAAAAAATTGAAATTTATATTTATTTTAGAAGTCTTTAATTTTCACTATTATTACATTTATTGTCCTCTATTTTTAAATATATACGAAACTGGTGAAACTAAGCACTTTGCTACTTATTTATGTTAAAATATTTTATCTCTTGATCTATCAATTAAACACATTAAAATATATTAAAGGGAATGGGGCTTGTTGGATTTCTCATGCTTTAGCTTATCGCTCTCTTCTAGTTGGCTAAAACTGCATGCATGTCTGTGATGATGATGGATAAAGTTTAATGTGAAATTGTTCATTACATGCATATTATTTATTATCTTGCTTATATGAAAGTACAGCATTTCTAAACCTAAATAATTTAAAATAAGTTAATTTGATGGAATTTGCATTCTATGCACAGTTCCTCGGCATTAAATTTGCAACATTTTAATTTGTCCGCCTATACGATCAACCCATTAGAAGTTTAAATGATATTGTTACGTGCAATAGAAAGAGACAACTGGTGACATCTACTGGCAATGGAAAGTAAACGACTTCAGGTTCGGAGAATGGATTATGAAATCGACAGGAAGGTTCAGGAATAAGAATGAATAGAACAGTCAAGAAGCTTTTGGAATAGAACACTCCAGAATAATCCGGAGAGTTTCTAGGGTATAAATATAACAGTTGTCATCGCCAGAAAAAGAGTCTTGTCTTAGACGTTGCAGTGTTAAGAAGCGAAAGTAATAAACGAGCGAAAGTGTGTAATTAGATTGCGATAATTGAAAGTTCAGTGTTAGCGATAATTAGAGTTGAGTTGATTAATTAAGGAATATTGAGTTTTATATGATTAAAGTGAAACAAAGAGCTTATATATTAATTATTTAATATTGTGTTTTAAATAACGAACCAAAGGCCACGCTCGCAACAACTGGTGTCAGAAGTGAAATAAATTCGCGAAATAAAGTGGTGGCAATTGACTTAAAAATTCAAAGTGTGATTAATTTTGAGAAATTGTGTTAAATTGTGAAAGTTCTGGAAAATAGTTTATATTCTTCTGTAAGAGAATTATTAAAGTAATGGGGCGCAAACTGGAGGAGCTTCGGATATAGGATTTGAAAGTGGAGTTAGGGAACCGGTCGTTACAAACGACAGGTTCAAAGAATGTTCTCGTCGAGCGACTGAGACAAGCTTTGATAGAAGAAGGGCAGAATCCTGAGACATTTGTTTTCGAAGATAACTTGGAAGAAAAGTCTGCGATGAACATGGAACAAGTTTTGGGCATTTTAATGAGTAAATTGGAGCTTTCATTAGCTCTGCAGATGAAAAATGCTTTTGAGGAAACAAGCAATTCTTTAGAGAAACAAAAGAGATCTCTGGAGTCCCGTTTAGATGCGCAGAAAAAATCTATGGACGAACAAAAGAATTCTCTTGAGGAACAAAAGAAATCTATGGAAGCCCGTTTTGATGAACAAAAGAATTCTCTCGACGAACAAAAGAATTCTATGGAAGCCCGTTTTGATGAACAAAAGATTGATTTTGAGGAACAAAAGAAATCTCTGGAAACCCGTTTGGACGAACAAAAGATCTCTGTGGAGAATTGTCTAGAAACTCGTTTGGAGGAACAGAAGACTTTCCTGAAAAGTTCTTTAGAAGAACAAAATTTGAAAATTGAAGGAATCGAGCACGAAGTGGCGGAAGCTCAACAAAAAGTCACCGAGCAGCTTCACAGTTTTAAAGCAGATCTGGAAAGAATAAAGCATCGTCAGCCTCTAAACGTAGCAGCTGAAATATCCGGAGCAGGTAGAATGAAAGCTCCAATATTTGATGGACAAAATTCGTGGCATATCTTCAAGAGACAATTCGAGGCAGCTTCAGAGGTAAATGGATGGAATGATGAAGACAAAGTTAAAGCTCTGGTGTTAGCACTTCGAGGTCCTGCGTCAGAACTCTTACAAACTGTACCGATTGAAAATCAACGTAATTACTCTTCATTAGTACAGGCGATAGAATTACGTTACGGAGATGACCACATGCAGCAATTGCCTACAATTGCGCAACAGGATTCAAAAACATGGAGAATCACTACAGCAAGTGCAGGCAGATGTAGAAAGATTAGCGCATCTTTCATACTCCAGCGTGAATGGGGATTTTCTCAATGAAGTGGCGACGGAGGCATTTGTTAACGCTATTGCAGATCAAAATTTACAACAAGCGTTAAGGATAGCAGGAAAGAAATCAACAGCAGAAGCACTAGCCTATGCATTAGCATACGAATCCGCCAGACAAGCTTCACTGAGTGCAGTGCGAGTGAGAGAAATTTCAGTGGACGAATGTACTTGTAACAGAGTGCAATCATCACAGAGCCCGCCTTCACGTGGTGTCCTTCGATGCTGGAATTGTAATAGACCAGGGCACCTTCAAAGAGACTGCAGAAAACGTCGACGAGTGGAATCATCAGAAGAAGAGGGGAAAGAAGAATGCCAAAGATGTCGAGCCCGGGAAGAAGCTATTCGTGGAGAGACTAGATATCAAGCAGCGACTAGTCGCATCGCCTCTCCTCTTGAGCAGTCGGAAAACTAATAAAAACCAACTTTGTGGGGCAGAAGTTGGTTGGTGGAATCGACAGCCCCGAAGTCATCATCCAAGTAGGTCAACTACAGAGAAATAATAGCAGTCTTGTTATATATGGAAGTGTAGGAAAAAATGACTGCGCAGTCACTATCGATACTGGAGCTTCAAGATCAATTATTAGAGCAGATCTTGTTAAAAACAAATGGCTTCACAACACCACCAAATATCTACTAAGAACAGCAACTGGAGCAGCAGCACAGGTGTTTGGAGAAATAACCTTAGATGTTCAACTAGGCGAACTACTATTTCCTCACACTTTCCTGGTTTCAGACATAATGGATGAATGCATTCTTGGAATAGACTTCATGACCACATACAAAATAAATCTGGATGTCGGAGAGTGAATTCTCAAATATCGGAATATAGAAATTCCTATGAGACTAGGAGAAGGAGCAGATCATCCTGCGAAAGTTAGGACGATGGTCTGCGAAAATATTACTCTTTCGCCATGCTCCGAGACACTAATATGGACAAAGCTTACTGATGACATCGGGACCTGCCGATTCTATCCGGTGGAGCCTAACCCCACTAAAGTTACATCTAGCATCATTGTTGGCAAGACTTTAGTGAAGGCAGAAGGTGCAACATTAATACCAGTCACAGTGCTTAACACATCCGAAAATGAGGTACAACTAAAAAAAGGTGCTATAATTGGAAATTGAAAACCCGTTTACCAAATCGTCAATTTGGATAATGGTAGTAATGTCAAGGAGAGAAAAATTATACCAGCTACTACCCATCAGGTTCAGAAACTTCTTTCGTCCAGTGCATTAAGTGAAAAACAACACAACGATGCCAAAGAGGTGATCGATGAATTTTCGGAATTATTTGCAATAAATGATGATGACTATGGTAAAACAAATCTTGTCCAGCATCGGATCGATACAGGAGATTCCAGGCCTATTCGACAGACACCACGAAGATTGCCATTAGCCAAACAACCAGAAGTAGCAGACATGATGAACTCCATGAAGAAACAAGGCATAATAGAGGAATCTAACAGCCCTTGGACATCGCCGGTTGTTCTGGTTAAGAAAAAAGATGGCAGCACCCGATTCTGTGTAGACTACCGCCAACTAAATAACGTGACGAGAAAAGATAGCTATCCATTACCAAGGATTGATGACACGTTGGATACCCTTTCCGGAGCGCAATGGTTTTCCACGCTGGATTTGAAGAGTGGTTACTGGCAAGTGGAAATACATCCCGAGGACTGAGAGAAAACTGCCTTCTCAGTTGGCAGTGGCTTATGGCAATTCAAAGTAATGCCATTTGGGTTATGTAATGCTCCAGCCACATTCGAACGACTAATGGAATGTGTTCTACGTGGTTTAACCTGGAAAACATGTCTTGTCTATTTGGATGACATAATAGTAATCGGAAGGGCATTAATGGAACATAAAAACAACTTACGGGACGTACTTCAAAGAATCAAAGAAAAAAAAAATTGAAGCTCAGTGCGAGTAAATGTGCTCTATTCAAAAATGAAGTTAAATATTTAGGGCACATAGTTTCATCACAAGGAGTGAGAACCGATCCCGAGAAGATCGAAGCCGTCAAAAATTGGCCAGTTCCAAAGGACAAACATCAACTACGGAGTTTTCTTGGTTTAGCTACCTACTACAAGCGATTCGTGAAAGGTTTTGCAGATATAGCAAGAAGCCTACATCAACTTACCGAAAAGGGAAAGCTGTTCATATGGTCGGATAAATGCAACGAAAGTTTTGAAAATTTGAAGCAACAGCTCTGTGAAGCTCCAGTACTTCACTATCCAAAGCTGGGAAAAACATTTATATTAGACACGGATGCCAGCAATGAAGGTATTGGTGCAGTGCTTTCGCAGGAGGAGAATGGTCAAGAAGTTCCAGTAGCATACCATAGCAAGGCACTTTCAAAGTCAGAGAAAAATTATTGTGCTACAAGAAAGGAGCTACTTGCCAATGTAAGTTCAACAAAGCATTTTCATAAATATCTCTATGGGCAGAAATTCATCCTTCGCACCGACCATGCAGCACTTAAATGGCTTCTGCAGTTTAAGAATCCTGAGGGACAAGTGGCGAGATGGTGAGTTCAGTTAGAAGTTGGATATTATTGAAGATAGCAGTTCGGTGTTAGATTTCAATCGCGATAGTCGCAGTAATTTTTTGTGAGTTAGGTTAGTGTTCTTAAATAAAATCGTACGTAAAAGTAAAGTCGGTGTTGTTTTTAATTGTTTTCCCTGCCTTGCTTTGGGACACGACAATTTGGCGCAGCCGGTTTAAAAAGGTATTGTGTTTTTAAAATTTATATATTTTGGGAGTTGTGCTTTTTTAGCTGCTCCATTTCCTTTTTATTGGGAGTTATGCTTTTTTTAGCTGCTCCATTTTTTTTAATTTTGGGAGTTATGCTTTATAGCTGCTCCATTTTTGTTTATTTTTGTTAATTGTGGGAGTTAACGCTTTTTTTAGCTGCTCCATTTTTTTTGATTTTGGGAGTTATGCTTTATAGCTGCTCCATTTTTGTTTATTTTTGTTAATTGTGGGAGTTAACGTTTTTTTTTAGCTGCTCCATTAACTTTTCAGATTAAATTTAAGAAGTGTGATTAAGTGCTGAGTTATATATTAATTTTATAATAATTCTGTACTGAGTGTGAGTTTGTGTATAAAGGGTTAATTATAGGCATTTGAAAGTTTTTCAGTGTGCTCTAGATGCAAAATTCAAGGTATAAGTAATTGATTCATCGGGGGCTTTCAGAATTTTGTTCTTTGTTTGGTTTGCGGCGATTTTTGATATTTTTAGTTCAATAGGGGGAAACAAAGGTTTTGTGTTCTCATCGTTGGCCTTCATGTTTTTATTATAAAAGAGAAGTGTAGTGTAAGTTATTTAGCTTTTGTGTTTTTGAATGAATTGGTAAACGTAAGCGAAACGGTAAATTTTTCTTTTATGTTGAATAGAGTAAAAGTAGTTGTTAAGAAGTGGTGATTTTTGGAAGCATAACATTGTTTTGTTTTATTCTCCTTAAAGTTGAGTCTCACGCCTTTTTGGTTGTCTAGTCTTAGGCTAATTTTCTTTACAGGTTAAAGTATTGCAGAAAAGTAAAGAAAAAGGGTATAAATGGTGGTGATTGTTGTTGCGTGAGATTGTTTTTGGCTAGGTTGTCTAAGTTTTATGAAATGTATAGTGTGAAAGTGTAGTATGCAAAAGGAGTAGCTTTAGCAGTTTAGTAGATTAAGTAAGTAAAGACTAATTTTTCGGAATGGAATGTACGGCGTATTAAGGGTTATAATTTTGGTCATTGGGAAGTTGTCAAACCCTAGGTAAATTTAAGGTATTCGCGGGTATTCGGGCGTTAAACTTGGAAGTAGGTTCCGAGAAATATTGAATATTAGGAAAGAACATTATTTAAACACCGTAGAAAAGTTCAAGATTTTGTGTATAGAGTTTTTAAGCAATTAGTTACAGTCTATGAGAAGTGTTTGAGAGTTAAGGGAAAATTAGGTAATGACTATAGATGTCAGTGGGAAGAAGTAACGTTCTAACGAGGGAAGAATTGTTACGAGTTAAGGATCAGGAAAAGGAATTGGAAACAGAACGCAGGAATTGAAGGAGTGCTAGCTGATATTACAACATTACGAACAGGATTGGCGGTACCTAGAAGAGCATCTAACGGATGAATTAAAGAAACGATTGCCGAGTGAAGACGTAAATAAGTTTCTGGAGGAAATAAGTGAGGCTACAGTGAAAAGCACAAAGGGAGAAACCTTAGATTTGGTGATAACATCTACCTTTGAAGTTATTGGTAGAATTGAGAAAGAAACTGATCAAGCGTTGAATGAGTGCAAACAGGAAAACAGGGCTTTAAAAGGAACTATAAAGTCTTTAGAAAGGCAATTGGAGGAGGCAGAAAAAACAGCCACTGAACTAGAGCAAGAATTAGGAGTCGCACCATTATCACAAGAAGAGGGTCTAGTTCGAGGGATTTTTAAGAAGTGGTCACCCAAGAAATTGGTATTTCACGAACGGCAGCGAGAAGAAAGAGCGAGTACTTCAGGGCAAGAAGAAATTTTGAAAGCTAAACAGCAGACATTAGCAAAGACGAGTGAAGACCAACTTTCGAAAGAAAAAAACTCAGAGAAACCAGCAAGGAAAACCATGGCCGATGCTTATGATAAAGTCATGGACTTGGTGTCCAGATACATACCCACGTTTTCTGGAGAAAGAACGCCAAAACTGTCGGAGGAAGTTCACCGTTTCCTGAGCTGCTGCAAAGATCTTTACGATCGTTTAAAGGCCGAGGAACAGCCCATCTTCATGAAATGTGTAAGATATCGGTTGTTAGACGACGCATATTATCTAGTAAGCTCGGAGGAGCCGAAGGATTTTGAGGCATTGCAGCAGACAATTCAGACTGCCTATATGCCAAAAAAATCGTACTGTGAGCTTCGAGCTGAAATGATAGCATGCGTTCAAAGGCCCGGTGACGACATAAAAGACTATGCGGATAGACTTAAGGAGCTACTGTGTCAAATCAAGGCGACAGTTTCGGCTAAGTATCCAGACAAAGACGGGGGATTGATAGCGGAACTTGAGGCAGACGCGGTGGCAACGTTCAAGGCGGGTGTTATGCAGCAGACTACTCAGCTATATTTGACGGGACGCAAATTTCGATCTCTGGATGAAGCACGTGAGGAGGCAGACTACTTCGAGATGGATGCTAGGAGACTTAAAATTAAGGAACCAGGGCTGCGGAATTATACGAAGGAAGACAACAGAGGAATGGCAGCAGGCAGCTGGGGTGCTGGTAGGTTCAGCAAGGAGGAACCTAAAAGGACGGGACCTCAATTGAGGCCAGCATTATCGGGAATACACAGGGGTTCCCCTAGTCAAACAAAGCAACCAAGACCTATTCAGTGCTTTCAGTGCGGACAATGGGGACATTTTGCTAGGGAATGCAGAGAAGGGAAACAGACGCCTTACTGCATAAAATGCCGAATATATGGACATGATGCAACTGGATGTAAAAGGCAACAAGTCAGGTTTGCTGAGGCACTACCTAGCAGTTCGGTAGAGGTGCAATCGGAAGCAAAAGTTATATACTGCCAATTTTGTAGAACATCTGACCACTACACCGCAAATTGTTTAAAAAAATTTCTAGCAGAGAATAATATTCAGCAAGAGGGAAACGGGAGGTGGCAGCTCGGGAACAATCCCGCAGCTGCCTTCCACTAAACAAATTAGGAACCAGATACTGATAAAGACATAGACATGGAATTAGAGCTAGTTAATAATTGCATCATCACAATAGAAGCCGACATTGGACTAGAAGATAAGCTTACATTATTGGTGGATACGGGATCCACCTGCAATTTAGTTAAGGTAAATAAAATAAGGATGGATACACTGATACAAAAACATAAATGTATCACGATTGGAGGGCTGTTTGGAGCTCAGCAACGTTCAATTGGAACCTGCAAGGCGCATCTTCACGTAGGTAGGGGTAAGCAAGAATGCGAGTTCCAGGTAATACACAACACAGATTCAATACCGGTTGACGGAATATTTGGAATGGAATTCCTCAAGGATAAAGCTGTTATCGATTGTATTAATAGAAAATTGTCAATACAGCACAGACAAGTGTACAAGGAAGCACCGCCAATTTTCAGGAACGTAACAGGAGCCGAAAAAGTTGAACATATAACCTTGCAGGGTTATAATGTAGAACGGAAACGTCTCTCCAGTAGGGAAGCAATTCGGACAGTTTCAGCGGAAGTTCTAAGAGAGCGAATGAGTAATAGAATTGAAAACCTGAGAGAGGTGATATATAAAGCTCGAGCTGCCTCTGAGAGTATAACCAAGTATTTTAGAGTCGAAAAAGAGGTATCGAGGATAAAGCACGTGGAAGCCCGGAAAGAGGAAATACTTTGGCGTCGGCTCTTTGCACAGAGGCGAAGCAGGAAAATCCTCTCTATACAAAGGAGATTTTGGTAAGGTTGCCAGAAGGAATGTGGGGGCAAAAGCAAATTCGGGAAGTAGTTGTTGAAGGGAAGGGGTCAGATTATCCTCGCACGGAAATCGAACCAGTTATTTCCGAAACTGCAGCCTTTGCGGAGGCGCAAATATGCGAAAACGCTTCAATTCCTAAACAGGGCAATATAACCAAACCTCTCCTTAACTCGAGAAATGGCAGGGAGTCCATAGTACAGCTGGAACCAAGAACGGAGCAATTGGTAAGAATCTGTGTCGAGAGCGAAGACGAGCTGGTGTGCAGGGCGGAAGAGATTATCCCAGGTGTGTACTGTGGTAACACTATAATCAGGCCGGAGAATGGACAGGCGTTTGTGGGTATTGTCAACGCTAGAACTGAGCCGGTTGAGATAGCGAACTTTCAACCCAAGCTTGAGAGGTTGGATAGGTATTCAGTGCAGCCATTGAGAGATAAGATAAAGGCGGTAAGTCGTTCTCAGCAAAGACTCGAATTACTGAAACAAACACTAGTACTGTCGGAAGATTTAAATTGCGAAGAAAGAGAGGTGGTATCGGAAATTTGTAGTGAGTATAATGACATTTTTTACTTGCCAGGCGACAAGTTAACATATACTCCAACTAAGACTTTTAAGCTTCCATTACTGTCGAATACAGGGCCCATAAATAGGAAACAATATCGTCTGCCGGAGGCTCACCGAGAAGAATGTCAGAAGCAACTAGAAAAGCTCCTAGACGATGACATTATAGAGCATAGTGACAGCCCTTTTAATTTTCCGGTACTATTAATACCAAAGAAAGGAAAGGATGAAGCAGGAAATCGGAAGTATAGGTTATGTGTAGATTTTCGGGAGTTAAATAAAGTCTGCGTCCCCTTTTCGTATCCTCTGCCACGGATTGAGGACATCTTAGATCAATTAGGTCACTCTAGATATTTCTCTACCTTAGATTTAGCTAATGGTTATCACCAAGTGTTAATCGACCCAGCGGACAGGGAAAAGACGGCTTTTAGCACGAAATTCAGTCATTTCCAATATAAACGATTACCCTTTGGATTGAAAACCGCACCTCCATTTTTTCAGTCTCTACTAAATGGCATATTAACAGGGCTTCAAGGTATCAAATGCTTTGTATACCTAGATGATGTGGTAATATTCGCAAAGAATCTGGGCGAGCATAACAGAAAGCTAAGGAAGGTATTTCAGCGTTTTAGAGAAAATAATTTAAAACTACAACCCGCGAAGTGCCAGTTTTTGCAGAAGAAGGTAGTATACTTAGGGCATGTATGTTCAGAGAACGGAGTAACTCCGGACCAACGGTTAGTGGAGGCAGTCCAGAACTATCCTCGACCTAAAACGGTTCGGTAGGTGCAATCGTTTCTGGGCCTTGCGAATTACTACCGTAAATTCATTCCTAATTTTTCTAGAATATTGGCTCCAATTAACAACCTTTTGAGAAAAAAGGTGAAATTCAATTGGGGACCAGCATGTGAGGACTCTTTTAGAACCATTAAAGAGTCGCCCACTTCCTCTCCCGTGCTAGGTTATCCAGACTTCAATAAGGAATTCACGCTTATCACAGATGCTAGCGGAGAATCATTAGGTGCCGTATTAGAACAGGATGGAAGGCCTATTAGTTATGCCAGCCGCACGCTTAATTCCGCTGAGAGAAATTACTCCACCACGGAACGGGAAATGGTTGCTATTGTTGGGCGGTACGAAATTACAAATGTTACCTTCTGGGCAGGCATTTTAAAATTAAAACAGATCATCAGCCGCTCCGAGGGATTTTTAAGGTAAGGGATACCACGTCACGCATGGTACGATTCCATCAGAAATTGTCTGAGTACGATTTCGAGATTATCTACCAGAAGGGAAAGGAGAACGGTATTGCGGATGCCCTGAGCAGGATACCCCAGCCAGTAGAAGGCACCATTAAAGAGAAAGAATCTCGCTGTCTTGCGGTTACACGAGCACAAGCCAAGAAGCAGGAGGCAGAGGCTGAAGAGAAAAAAAACCCAGATCCCGAGAGTGAATGGGAAGATATTGAGGAGGCCAAGAGAATGGTAGGAAGAGCGCTAGACAGTCCAACACCCCAACCTGTGACCGACCCGGAGGATATTCAGGTAATAATGAAGGATTATCATGATTCCCGATTTGGAGGACATTTCGGTGGAAACAAAATATTAAACAGGGTGAAACGCTTCTATCGCTGGAAAGGAATGAAGAATGATATAGCGAAATATATTCGCAAATGTAGGCAATGTCAAAAAAATAAGCATTCTAGAGCCATTAAAATGCCATTGGTCATAACAGAAGTGTCGGAAAAGCCGTTCGATAAGGTATACGTTGAACTCGTGGGGTCATTACCTACAAGCCATAATGGCAACAAATATGTACTGTCTATGATGGATGACCTGACGCGATTTGTGGATTTCGTGGCGGTACCCGATCAGGAGGCCAACACGGTAGCCCGAGCACTATTTGACTAAATACTGAGCCGATATACGATTCCCAAGCAATTAGTGACTGACCAAGGGAGTAACTTTACGGGTGAAGTCATGAAATCCTTATGCAAATTGTTAAAGATCAAGAAATTGCAGACTACCGCCTACCACCCGCAGTCAAACGCAGTAGAGTGACAACATTCAACCTTGGCTAACTATCTAAGGAGTTTTGTGGATGCAGAGCCCAGGAACTGGGACGAATTTCTAAGAACTGCGGCACACGCGTACAACAACACCGTACATACGGGCACTAAGCTTACGCCCATGGAGACTCTGTTTGGGTTTGTGTCAGAAATCCCAAGCAATTTGATGCGTAAACCAGAACCACTTTATAACGCCGATAGATATCGTTCTGTGCTGCGATTCAAGTTACAGAAGTCTTTTGAATTAGCGCGGAATAATTTACGGCAAAATAAGGAGAAGGCGAAAAAGTACTACGATAAGTCGTCTAGAGGTCAACTTTTCCATGTGGGAGATAAGGTTCTGGTTAGGGACTTAGCTAGGGTGGGGAAATTGTCAGCAATTTTCAAGGGACCCTACGAAGTCATATACATACACAACCCTGAAAACCTAACAATACTCCAAGGCCGGAAGTTGAAGCGAATTCATGTTAATAGGCTGAAGAAGTTTGTACAATGATTAATTCACAGTTCAGACGTGTAGTACATAGATACTGATTTTTTTCGAATTTCCCAATGACCAACTTCGAGCGTAAAATTCTTTGCAAACTGTTCAAACCTTACATTTTCCTGCCAAGTCGAGGTACTAATCGTTTTTGCATTTCAGAAAAAATATTAAAACCAGAAGAAGGACGCAGAACCCGCGAACCGAGGAAGAGGCTTACTGGAAAGAAAGAAAGAAGGAAGGAAAGATAAACTTTTCATGTCTGTGGAAAGGGTAAGATAAATAGGTAGAAAAAAAACGGGGGAAGCATTAAAAGAAAGATAGAAGGAAAATAATAAAGAGTATAGGTAAAAAAAAAGGGAAAAATTAACAAAAATATAGAAGGAAGATAATAAAGAGTATAGGTTAAAAAGAAGAACAAAAATATAAATAAGTAAATAAATAACAGAGAAGCAAGTTTTTTTTAAATCTAATATAAGTATAGGAAGGTTGCCCGTTTAAAATAGGTTAGATAAGTATACGGAAGTGCAACAGAATGAAGGCGATCGCGATAGTGTTAATAGTCCTGGTAGTAGGATCGGCGATAGGCGTAGAACAGAGCGGCTATAGTATGAAGGAGATAGCAGAGTCGGGAGCTCTTTTCGAATATCTGGGAAAGACACATTTCTACACCCGACATTGGACTATCCTGTCCACGTTGCAGTTGCCAGATGTATCAGAGGATTTGAAGTTCGCCGTTAATTGCAGCAGCCTGGTGGCAGGTCTTTGTACCGAAATTATACATACTGGAGTAAGAGCAAGATGTACGGTAGCAGTAAGGGAAATTGACGGTTGGATCAGCCAAATTAAGCAGCAGGAGGAGGAATTATTACATCACACCCATGCTGGAGCTTCTTCAAGAAGAAAACGATCCTTTTTCGATGGAGTAGGTGCTGTATCGAAAACACTTTTTGGAACGATGGATCATGAGGATTCCAAAAAAATCTACGCTGCACTCGATGATCTCAATGAGAAAGAGAATCGTACTTTCAGCCTTCTAGAAGACCAGATTACCCTTGTGAAGTCAACGTTCGAACTGCTTAACTCATCACGGGTAAGGGCAGAGTCAGAGCGAGAGCAAATTCGGACCCGGATCTCTGGGCTTATCACCGCGCAAAGAACCACTGATGGAGAGCTAGCAGTATTGCAGCGCAGAGTTGAATTAAATGAGGTTCTGACACTACTGACCCTCCAGCTACGCGAGATAAGCGACACGTTGAAGACCATCTCGAACATTATGGTTTCGCTGAGCGTCGGGCAGTTACACCCTGTAATAGTCCACGCTCGGGAATTGACAGATTATGAGGAATGCCACGAAAGAACTGGACTTAAGCGAGGAGTTTCAGGATTTCCAGTTATTAGTTCAGATTGCTAAAGTGAAGGCCATCTTGACTAACCAACGCATTCTGGTCAGAGTAGACATTCCCCAACCACAGAGAACTCCGTTCGACACCCACAAAATCTACACCATCCCCGCAGCAGTAGATGAAGCCGGCTACCATATGTACGACTTAGACGCGGAATTTATTTCAGCCAACAACCACGAGAGGCAATATGTCTTACTAGATGACCACCAGTACCAGAGGTGTCAGCAGCTGATCATCATGACGGCTCATACCCATTTACTGTGCCCACAGTTGAGCCCAATAATTACGGCCATTGGCGATAACTGTGTGTTAAACCTGTTTCGCAGTTTCAATGTCAAGACTAAGGCTTGTAAGGAGAAAGTCATCCCGAAATGGAGCTCTCTAACGCGAATGATGACCAGAAATCACTGGCTGTTTGTGATGGCCGGAAAAACAAAGCTGGAGGTCAACTGCCGTAATTCACCGACCAAAATAGGAGAGCTCTCATCGATAGGAGTATTGGACATAAAGGAACGCTGTCATCTGCAGATTGGAGATCTACTTATAACCTCCGAAGACGACGCTCACAGAAATGTAACTCTCTTTCAGCCCGCACCTTCAGAACTACCTAAATGGGAAAACATAGTGACACCAACAGGTCCAAGGAACTCCGAACCTCCAAAGGGACAAACAGGAGAGCTAAAACTTCTATCGGCAGGTAATTTTAATCAAGCCTGGAAAGATCATGCTGAGAAGATAGCCAAGGTTCAGAGCACCATCAGGGCTGAAGAAGTTCACCGGCAGCAGAATCATCCGCACCATATCTATTTAGCAGCCACGTCTTTGACCGGGCTGATGAGCATCGTCAGCTTGACCCTAGTAGCAGTAATGATGTTCCATGTAAGACGCTGGAAACGTCAGCAAGGACGAGTAAGTACTGGCAGAGTATCAATACTACCTACTATCCAGACATCCATTAAACATCCCAGACCAACCTCAACGGAGCCGAACAAAGAAGGGACTGACAGTATAGAGTTAGTCATGCCAACAGCAGCAAACTTGCCAACTGGAAGCTTGCCGACCGTCGTGGGAAAACATCTCGTCCGGTTAGAGTAGCTATAATGTATTTTAATCCACTTGATTTAATTGGCACGGGCAACCGATAGATAAGGAGAAGAGGGTATTATAGCTAATAAGAATATTTTCAAAATTAATTCATTTTGATAACATTGTAAGGGAAACTTCATGTATATATGTACCATGATGTAGTAGTAAATATATTAAGATTATAATGCTTCTGTTTATGTAGTTATGCATGCAGTATGATTAGGTAAAATTATGTAAAAAAAAACAAGTTTGATATTTTTATATGGATAATAGAATTGATAATAACGTAGAACTAGCCATAGGAAATTAATTGTTGGCATTATAATTACACTTGTCTTCTGTTTAAGGTATATATTATTATTATTACATTAGACAGAAATTATTATGTACAATAGATGTGAAAATTAGAATAAAGAATGGAAATTAAATATATATGTATAATAAATAAAGATTAGTGAGAATTGGAACTAAAGAATTATTGTAAAATGAAATTTGTAAAGAAAAGAAACGGATATATGATAAGGTAATTAAAAGGAATGAAAAAAGAAAAAACAAAAATTTGTTAAGGTAATGAAAAAAAATGAGAAAAGAATATAGAAGAATAGAACAGAAATTATATATGAAATAAAAAGATGTAAAATGACGTAAATAATGTAAACCGAACCATAGCTATAAAAATTGTGTAGATCATAGTGAATATTGTCTCTTAGTTTTGGTATAAATTAGTTAAGTTAGATATTGTAATCTAACTGAGCACCCCGATCTGATTCCTCTTGGGAATCAGTTTTTCTCAGGGGGGAGGAATGTCGTGACCCAATATTCGGTTGGTGCAATTGTGACATCACGACTCGAGCTAGCAGGAAATGCACAAGTAATTAAACGATTTGCAATAACTAATCATTTTACTTCGCACAGTGAAATGCTTGGCGATTGCGAATTGTTTACTTGTAAACTGTCGCAACCACTGCTGTATGTAACTGGGCATTGAGTCATGGTTAAGTAATTCACTTCGCATAGTGAAATACTCAGCTGGGCTCACTGTTTGTTTACATACAGTATTGGGGGCTCCCGCTGTCGGCAGTGATTAACGTAATACTTTGTAATTATGATTGCAAGGTATTACGCTGGTCACTGGGTCAAAGTCGCTTCCGCCTAATTGAATGGAGGTGAGCACGGTCGATTCGCTAGATCGGTGAGTTCAGTTAGAAGTTGGATATTATTGAAGATAGCAGTTCGGTGTTAGATTTCAATCGCGATAGTCGCAGTAATTTTTTGTGAGTTAGGTTAGTGTTCTTAAATAAAATCGTACGTAAAAGTAAAGTCGGTGTTGTTTTTAATTGTTTTCCCTGCCTTGCTTTGGGACACGTCATAAGAACTGGATTGAATTTGCTAATTGTATTTGGGGACGTAATAGTTGAATTTAGAACTACAATTTGCGTTACGCATTAGTTTTAGGATCAAGAATTAAAATTATTAGAATAAAAGCTGGCAGAGCCCGGATGGCCTTGACGCCATGAGCCTTTGGGCACCTTTGGGGTTATGCAATACGGCCCTTTTTGTGAATTTTTGTAGCGTTTTAAATCAATTTGTTGTATCACACAATCTCTACAGAAACTAACCAATTAATCAATCCTTTAACTCAGGTAATATGCATCGCAGTACAAAACAAAACAGCTGTATTCTTCTCTCATAATTATTTAACTATCAGCAGAAGTAGAAGGAAATTGGAGATAGTCGGGTTGTGAAAGTGCGAATTTTCATCGATTTTCTATGGAACGGTCCTATAATTTCAATATGATGGCATTGCGTTAACATTTAACATATTTATTTAAATAAGAACATGGCTAAAATTTTCTTTAACTTAATTTTGCTTTAATACATAAAATTTTATTTTTCCTTTGATCTAAACTCGAATAAAAGCAATGCAAGTTCGAATTTTAAACCTGTCTAATCTTCTTTGCCTTGGTACTATGTCTTCCAATTTTTCAGCATAGTTTTCTGCAATATTAAATAATTGGTAAGCTGTTAAAATTTAAAAATCACAAGCTAAATTACCAGAAATTTTCTTATCAGCAAATTCATTTTCCTTCGATCCAACTCTTATTTCGGAAAGCGTGAGAGAAATCTTAGAAACAAGAGCCCCTATGACAAAGTTAGAGGTTTTGCCTTTTTTTGTTGAGCTTTCACTGCCAGTACGTTTGAATCAAGAATTGTTCATATTTTCTCATCCGTAAACACACAGTAAACAGCAGGTTTGTTATGGTCGTAGCGTTCTGCCTATAGCGCATGCTACATTGAGAACTACTGCAGCACGGATGCCGGCCGGCTGCCATATCGACAGTCTGCACTCACCTTAGCTCGGAGAAATCATACCTGGCGTTGACGGAGAAGAAGAAGAAATCTTCATTTCCTGTCACATCAACCGGCCAGCAATAGAACGAAGGATTACAATAAGTTAGAATTCTGTAGACATCGGAAAGGAAATAAAAATTGTAAGTAAATTTAGAATATTTTCCATTTCTGGTATTGATCTATTGTTAATTACTAGCAGTATTAATATCGAGAGCATCACGTCTTAACCCCCAAAATAAGGCAACATTTTTTGATTCAGCTAGGAAGATTCCGACGTTTCTGGCTTAATTGCAGAGTTCAGGCTGTGGGCAATGTCTATTTTTGTCCCGAATGCGATAAAATATTCAGGCAGTCAAGAGAACTCGTGAATCTATGTCGTTAGAATTGACCAATCAATCAACAGCACCTCCACCGATGTCAAACAGCCACCGAAAACGTAATTGAAGAATTAGACCAAAGGGGTAATTTGTTTGGAATCAACATGAAAAATAACCATTCCTAGAATGTCTTGAAACACTTTTCAATAACTACAATTTAAGGTAGAGACTCATTTCATAAATAACTATCTTATCACAGTGTTTAAATGCCATAATTTAAGCGTTAGACAAGATGCCTTGGCATGAGAAAATTCAGATACAGTTCATATTCTTTATCATGATATCAGAAATCCCTCTTAATACATTTTTGAATTGTTTTACGCAAAGTTAACAAAAATTACATTATTTCTAAACAGTCTCAACTACTGATGATTATCAATTAAACTTTTATCAGTGTTTTAAACTATCACAAAAGTGAAACTTGTACATCATTAATTAATATTATAACTTTGGGAGAAAGGTATAACAATAAGGAAACATGCGATCATAATAGGTACGTGCATTTGTCAATTAATTAGGCGACTATGACAACAATAGAAAACTATACAAAAAGTAAGTAGCATTACCTTTGAATGTAGCTATAACTATATCTGTACGGCCATAGAGCGCAAGATATTATAATAACATATATATATATCTGCATATAAATTTAGCAAGGGGTGATCGCATTACAAAAAAAAAAAAAACAAAGACAAACAAAACAAGAAAAACCCTTTGCAATCGAATTCATAGAGACTGGATTTTTAAAATAATTGTTTCGATTCATATTACTTTGTGTGGTTATCAGTTTTCCTTTTTGTTTAAAACAAACGGCTTAAATGTTTTCTTTGCCTTATACCTAGATATTATTACATTTAACTAGTAAATAATACATATTTACCTCTAGTAATTTTCATATTTACATCTACTATATTACATATATTTATTTTTTTAAATTTACCATTTAAGAGTTTTGTTCGTTCCCGGCATATTAACCATTGAAACTAAACGGGTTTATAATATTGAATATAGGAGAATTTCCGTAATATAGTTTATTGATAGGATTCTCCTCTCACTCTCCTGGAGCCCTCGCACATGAAGGTCGTCTAGGGTCGCCTAGTCTCTCTCTCTCTCTCTCTCTCTACAGGTCAACTAGGGACACTGTAAACTATCTGCCCTCAGTGTCAAATGGGTGGTTGGGGCATGCAGTAAGGCCGAAACATCTGCGCCTTCGAGGATAAATATAGGTAAGTGACGTAAGGGTCCCTTCAGGACCGGTGTGTGCCAATTGTGTTGATAGGCACGAAATTTTTTTTGATTATGGCTGACGGCAGCGGCAGGTTTTTTTTTGTGGAACCTCCCCACACTCTCCGCCAATAGCTGAGGCGAACTAGCGTGCCGCCCTGCAGTCAACGCTGCCCGTCGAGTGATCTGTCAGCTCATGCTGACAGTCGGGACTTTACGTCCCAAGCAAATCACTCATCATAGTTCCATAACAGGTTGATAGTAATTATCGACATTTCTCTTCTGTACAGTGATGATAGGTATGGAGTCAAAGTGTTTGCATTCTTTCTATGTTCTGTAAAACTACCATTAACTTTTTCAATGACTTTTCTATTGTTTATGAATTTAGCTTGAGTCTCGTTAGAAATAGAAGTACAAGATAAATCGTCTACTTTAACTTCAATTACGTAAAACATAAACATTTATTTATTTGAGTACCCGTGCCAAAGGCACGCCAAGCGCTGGGCACATCATAGCGAGTTACATAGTAGATACATATTAGGTTTGTTCGATGAAAACACCGTGTAAAAACACCGTGTAAATCTTCCCTTACAATTTTCCCGGGGTTTTGTGCATTCATCGAACAAGTTTTTAAAACACCGGGTAAATCTAATGAAATGACATTTCTCTGACAAATACACCAGAGAAGACATTAACGCACTCTGCACTGAAACACTAACTAAGAACTAACGAGCTGACAACTAGACTGTAACGAACGAGCACGAAAAAAAAAAGCTAGTAACGCAAGGAAAAGGCACTCCAAATCCAACTAGACAACGTACATCGTAGAACTCGAATTACTTATTAAATTTGTATTATTAGAAACAACATCATTGTAGAGACATGATTACCTATAGAATTATGTATTGTATTGGTTTTTGTAGAACTACCATTGATTCTTAGATTAAGAACTGGATTGAATTTGCTAATTGTATTTGGGGACGTAATAGTTGAATTTAGAACTACAATTAGCGTTACGCATTAGTTTTAGGATCAAGAATTAAAATTATTAGAATAAAAGCTGGCAGAGCCCGGATGGCCTTGACGCCATGAGCCTTTGGGCACCTTTGGGGTTATGCAATACGGCCCTTTTTGTGAATCTTTTGTAACGTTTTAAATCAATTTGTTGTATCACACAATCTCTGCAGAAACTAACTAATTAATCAATCCTTTAACTCAGGCAATATGCATCGCAGTACAAAACAAAACAGCTGTATTCTTCTCTCATAATTATTTAACTATCAGCAGAAGTAGAACGAAATTGGAGATAGTCGGGTTGTGAAAGTGCGAATTTTCATCGATTTTCTATGGAACGGTCCTATAATTTCAATATGATGGCATTGCGTTAACATTTAACATATTTATTTAAATAAGAACATGGCTAAAATTTTCTTTAACTTAATTTTGCTTTAATACATAAAATTTTATTTTTCCTTTGATCTAAACTCGAATAAAAGCAATGCAAGTTCGAATTTTAAACCTGTCTAATCTTCTTTGCCTTGGTACTATGTCTTCCAATTTTTCAGCATAGTTTTCTGCAATATTAAATAATTGGTAAGCTGTTAAAATTTAAAAATTACAAGCTAAATTACCAGAAATTTTCTTATCAGCAAATTCATTTTCCTTCTATCCAACTCTTATTTCGGAAAGCGTGGGAGAAATCTTAGAAACAAGAGCCCCTATGACAAAGTTAGAGGTTTTGCCTTTTTTTGTTGAGCTTTCACTGCCAGTACGTTTGAATCAAGAATTGTTCATATTTTCTCATCCGTAAACACACAGTAAACAGCAGGTTTGTTATGGTCGTAGCGTTCTGCCTATAGCAGCATGCTACATTGAGAACTACTGCAGCACGGATGCCGGCCGGCTGCCATATCGACAGTCTGCACTCACTTTAGCTCGGAGAAATCATACCTGACGTTGACGGAGAAGAAGAAGAAATCTTCATTTCCTGTCACATCAACCGGCCAGCAATAGAACGAAGGATTACAATAAGTAGAATTCTGTAGACATCGGAAAGGAAATAAAAATTGCAAGTAAATTTAGAATATTTTCCATTTCTGGTATTGATCTATTGTTAATTACTAGCAGTATTAATATCGAGAGCATCACGTCTTAACCCCCAAAATAAGGCAACATTTTTTGATTCAGCTAGGAAGATTCCGACGTTTCTGGCTTAATTGCAGAGTTCAGGCTGTGGGCAATGTCTATTTTTGTCCCGAATGCGATAAAATATTCAGGCAGTCAAGAGAACTCGTGGATCTATGTCGTTAGAATTGACCAATCAATCAACAGCACCTCCACCGATGTCAAACAGCCACCGAAAACGTAATTGAAGAATTAGACCAAAGGGGTAATTTGTTTGGAATCAACATGAAAAATAACCATTCCTAGAATGTCTTGAAACACTTTTCAATAACTACAATTTAAGGTAGAGACTCATTTCATAAATAACTATCTTATCACAGTGTTTAAATGCCATAATTTAAGCGTTAGACAAGATGCCTTGGCATGACAAAATTCAGATACAGTTCATATTCTTTATCATGATATCAGAAATCCCTCTTAATACATTTTTGAATTGTTTTACGCAAAGTTAACAAAAATTACATTATTTCTAAACAGTCTCAACTACTGATGATTATCAATTAAACTTTTATCAGTGTTTTAAACTATCACAAAAGTGAAACTTGTACATCATTAATTAATATTATAACTTTGGGAGAAAGGTATAACAATAAGGAAACATGCGATCATAATAGGTACGTGCATTTGTCAATTAATTAGGCGACTATGACAACAATAGAAAACTATACAAAAAGTAAGTAGCATTACCTTTGAATGTAGCTATAACTATATCTGTACGGCCATAGAGCGCAAGATATTATAATAACATATATATATATCTGCATATAAATTTAGCAAGGGGTGATCGCATTACAAAAAAAAAAAAACAAAGACAAACAAAACAAGAAAAACCCTTTGCAATCGAATTCATAGAGACTGGATTTTTAAAATAATTGTTTCGATTCATATTACTTTGTGTGGTTATCAGTTTTCCTTTTTGTTTAAAACAAACGGCTTAAATGTTTTCTTTGCCTTATACCTAGATATTATTACATTTAACTAGTAAATAATACATATTTACCTCTAGTAATTTTCATATTTACATCTACTATATTACATATATTTATTTTTTTAAATTTACCATTTAAGAGTTTTGTTCGTTCCCGGCATATTAACCATTGAAACTAGACGGGTTTATAATATTGAATATAGGAGAATTTCCGTAATATAGTTTATTGATAGGATTCTCCTCTCACTCTCCTGGAGCCTTCGCACATGAAGGTCGTCTAGGGTCGCCTAGTCTCTCTCTCTCTCTCTCTCTACAGGTCAACTAGGGACACTGTAAACTATCTGCCCTCAGTGTCAAATGGGTGGTTGGGGCATGCAGTAAGGCCGAAACATCTGCGCCTTCGAGGATAAATATAGGTAAGTGACGTAAGGGTCCCTTCAGGACCGGTGTGTGCCAATTGTGTTGATAGGCACGAAATTTTTTTTGATTATGGCTGACGGCAGCGGCAGGTTTTTTTTGTGGAACCTCCCCACACTCTCCGCCAATAGCTGAGGCGAACTAGCGTGCCGCCCTGCAGTCAACGCTGCCCGTCGAGTGATCTGTCAGCTCATGCTGACAGTCGGGACTTTACGTCCCAAGCAAATCACTCATCATAGTTCCATAACAGGTTGATAGTAATTATCGACATTTCTCTTCTGTACAGTGATGATAGGTATGGAGTCAAAGTGTTTGCATTCTTTCTATGTTCTGTAAAACTACCATTAACTTTTTCAATGACTTTTCTATTGTTTATGAATTTAGCTTGAGTCTCCTTAGAAATAGAAGTACAAGATAAATCGTCTACTTTAACTTCAATTACGTAAAACATAAACATTTATTTATTTGAGTACCCGTGCCAAAGGCACGCCAAGCGCTGGGCACATCATAGCGAGTTACATAGTAGATACATATTAGGTTTGTTCGATGAAAACACCGTGTAAAACACTATTTTCACTTTTATCATCAGACGTTTTGTCACTAGATATAAATTTACTGTTTGGATGATCAAAATCAACAGAAATGATTTTCTCTATCCCAGTGGCTTCTTTTCGAGCCACTATTAAACCCTTTCCTGACATCTCATTTAAGAATTTAGAGAATTTCTTATATGTTGTTTGCTTCAAACCTACTTGCTTGGTAGCTGCAGGGATAACGTGAAGTCTATAAAAATTACTTGTTAATAATGGCAAAGAAACATTTTTACGCTCAAATTTCTTACTAGAAAGGCAGATCTTAAGATTTCATCCATGTTCTTCGACCTTCATCGCCTCCTCAAATATTTCCTTATAATTTTCATTCGAATTTCCTATGTGCATATTATCGATGGGTATTTTGTCATCTAATTTCTTATCCAACTTCCTTATATAATCTGAATTTGGTATGAGCTCCACGATTTTTTCACTTTTATATACAGCACTCAACCGCAATCACCGAACAAATTCCATGGGACAGTTTACAAATGACAAATGTCAAACGTTTACCCCTAGAAATTTTTAGTGCAAGTTCGGGGCACGAAATCAGTAACACCGGGCTTTCATCGAACAAGTTTCCGTAACCCCGTGTAAGCCCAGGGTTTTCAAAAAACAAGATAGTACAGCCCGGTGTAGCCAGGGCTTACCCGGTGTTTTCATCGAACAAACCTGCAAAACCGAACATAAACAATTAAGAGTAGTGGAGACTTAGAGCAGCCATAGTAGCATAGAGTAACGTTGGAGCAACAAACTCTTCAAAAACCATCTTATAATCTTTATTACAATCAATAATATGAACAGACGAAGTTGTATTGAAATTATATATTGCGTTGGATTGTTTTTCAATAAAATTTCCACAAAATCAATCTCTACCGGAATGCCGAAAAGATTTTTTTAATTATTTTCCTCTAAATGTTTTCATATTTCCTTTTTGTGTTCCACATTATATTTGGTGTTAACATATTGCTTCAGGCATTTGCCTAATAAATCATCCTATCATTAGCGGCATTAAAACCAACAGTATATTCTAGTAAAACCTTTCTAGAAAAGAATAGGTATTTAGGGTTCTCACTCCCTGTGGCGTAACAACGTGAGTTGGTTCTTCAATTTTAATAATATTTGGAGAGAGCGAACTGTCAAAGCTGTCAACCGGTAATTTCAGCGTCCGCGTAAAATAATTTTTAACTAAAGTTTTCCTCAGTTTTTAATTAATTAAACTTGCTCATTCCATTCTTGATCGAATATACTATCAGTGGCATTTGAAGTTTTGCTCAGGTGGAAGTTATTCTGAACTTTTCACAAGGAAACAGAATTTTACGCGGGGGCGTCATATCAGCCGCCATTTGCAAATTTTTTAGATTTCTGCATTTTAATTGATATTGTGGTATATTTAACACAAGTGGCTCAAGGAGCTCTTTTGATTGCGAAATGCTACACGGCCCTAATGCATCTTTAGTTCCAACAACAGCATATTATTGTCATTGAATTGTGGTTTTAGTGCTGCACTGATACTCCCGGTTCTTACAAGGCTGGGTGGCACAGTATCGTTGGCGATATTCCTTGAGGCCGTAGAATCTGCAACGCTATTACATCAAACAGAGGCTATAATTGGCGATATTCCTTGAGGCTGTAGGATCTACAACGCTATTACATCAAACAGAAGCTATAATTTATCTACTGGTAAGGTTATGTGATACAGTGTTGTTATATGGAAAATATTGCTCAATTGCGGTCAAAACCATATTGCCTATTCATTGGTGATACAGTGTGACATTTTATAATTACAATTACGATTATCTTTAACCTTTCTTAATTTTCTATTTTCATGCATATTTAACCTATAACATTTATCTATCACTTGCATTTAACTACTATTAATTTTACAATTATAATTACGATTATATTTAACCTTTCTTAATTTTCTAATTTTCTATTTTCATGCATATTTAACCTATAACCTTTATCTACCTTTAGCATTTAACTACTAATAATATAAATCATTTGCATTTAACTATTAATAATATACAACTTCAGTTATAATTTATATTGACTCAACTGATGTTTGGGTTAATTATGGTTGCACTCATTGTTTTAAGACAAGATAGTACTTCAGTCGAAATCTAGAATAATGGAGACTCAACTGATATCAGGTGCGGCATTGACTATGGTTACATAACAATATCACTGAAATTATTTATATTGGAACTAGAAATACATAATTCATCTTGAGATTAGTTAACTCATTATTTTATGACAGGATAGTTATCTGAAGATTAAGTCACTATCTGCTTCAACTTTAGTTGTAATCTATATTGACTACTGATATCCGGGTAAATCATATTTGCACTGTATTTTCGCAGCCCTATTTAGTCAGCTAATTTCACATCATCACAAGGGATATCTGTATATCCCATACCATGACTACTAGGTCCATGTCTGCTAAAGGATCCTCTGGCTCTGTCAATGTTGCTAATAATAAGACATCTGTTCGAATCGTCGCACCTAAGACATTATCAAAGAGCAAAGGCAAGTCTGCCTCGCCGACTAGCATCAGCATACCACCTCCAGTCAAGTGTGCTAATAACAAGACATCTGTTGGTATCGTCGCACCTAAGATATTATCAAAGAGCAAAGGCGAGTCTGCCCCGCCGACTAGCGTCAGCATACCACCTCCAGTCAAGTGTGACTCAGAGGCTTCTTCTAAGCCTAATACAATCACTAACGCTGCTGGGGTCCCACCCAAGCCTGCAGCAGACTCTATCACAGACACTGACGATCCTCCCTGCAGTGCCTGTTTTCTTAATGAGCCTAAGGTAGGCGTGGATGATATTATCTGGATCACTTGTGACGGCTGCGATTTGTGGTACCACACGGTTTGCGTTGGCATTTCATATGTTGACTACTTGGCAGTTTACCAGGAAAAAAGTGTAGATTGGGTGTGTAAGACCTGCATCAAAGTTGCCAGAAATCATTCTAGCAGCTACCTTGTGCCTCAGTTAGTCAACGGTAAACCATCTAAATCAACGTCTGCTGCGCAGACGTCATTGGTAAACATCGACCGCAAGATTGATACTCTTGTCGCTAGCTTTGATTCCATTTTATCGGAAATCAATCTGCTCAGCAAAGGCATAGACCATATTAAATTAAAATCCATCACTAAAAATGAAAAGGACATCGAAGTCCTCAAGTCCTATTCTAGGACCAGTATAAAGAAGCGCACTCTTGTTAGCAACATACCTGAAGCGTGTTTCACCAAATGCGACAAGCTTCTCCCTGACCTGTGTTCTAGTGTGAGACTCAATCCGGTGTTCGCAAAGACTATTGAGAAGGCTGAGTCCTTCGGGCGTCCACTCTCATCACTGCAAATTAAGCCTAGGAATCCCAAAGGCTTCATCCGCTTTTATAGGGAAGATGACTGTGCCACTTTCTTTCAGGCGTACATCAAGCAGCTCCGCACTGAGCCTATTACACTGAATTCTATTATTGCGGAGACCTCAGATATTCGAGTTTTCATTAATGAGGACCTGGACATGGATGAAGTTGGACTTCTTCACATCGCTCTTAAACTAAAAAGAGAGAAAGTAGTCCTACGTGTATCCACCAAGCACAGGAAGACATATATCTGCAGGCGGTCCCCTTTTATTGCCACAGATCTCATATTTGAACGCTTTACATCAGCCGTCGGGCAACAGCTGCTCACTTTAGTCCCTGAAACCAACTCGTCAGTTAATAATCTCTCAGATGCATCACCAGCTCCCAGCGCGTGAAGCACTCTCCAGTTTTCTTGTACCCAATAAGCTCAATGTCATCTCCCTTAACGCCAGATCAACCCTCAAGAGCCTCGTCGAAATACGGCACATTGCTCGGCTCGGCAGGGCCAGCGCCCCCCTTGTCTGCGAAACTTGGACTAAGCAGTTTCACACTGCTAAAATGCTTGAAATACCAGGTTACAGATTGCACAGACTTTATCGCACAGAAAACAGAGGTGGTGGAACTGCCATTTATCTGGCTAACTCGCTGCTATCTGGAGTTGTTTATCAGGAAATCACCAATAGCTGGGAAATGCTGGCTGTCAAAACATGGAGTGCTGACAGCATAAATGACCCTGTTGTTGTGATGGTGCTGTACAGACGTGTGGCCTCCTTCACTGATCATGATCTATCCAGTCTGGGTAATACCCTGAGCTTTATTCCCAGTCAATTCTCCAGGGCGATCATTGCGGGAGACCTTAATATCGATATTAATGTTGCGTTTCATCTCTGCAGCTGTCTAATGGAACTCCTTGATGAGTTGGGACTCGTCCTGGCTAATCATTCTCCAACACGCCATGGTACTTCCTCCGCCACCACACTCGATCTCATTATTACATCTCCTCTGTCAATTCCTTTGCTAACCGGTCAATGTCCTGGTGTCTCAGACCACGACATTCATTTTGGTACCTTTAACTTTCCAGCCTCCCCACCTCGTGCAGAGCGCACATACCGGAACCTTTTAGCTATTCAACCAGACGCTCTTCAGGCGGATCTAGGGACTGGTCGTTCGTCCACAATGCAGCGGATCCGGATGACGCAGCACTGCAATTCATGTGTACAATCAAGTCTGTGTTTCATAATAATGTCCCCCTCAAAACCATTCGAACCTGGAGTGCTAGTGACAAGATACTCAGTAGACCTGATGTGTCCTTGTTGTGTCAGGTTCGAGACATTGCCTATACTCATTGGAAGAGGTACAAGAATTCCGCTAATCTCAAAGCTTTTAGACTCGCTCGTAGGGCGTCTGAGCACCTTATTCGGAAAGTAATTAGAGGGAACACCTTGAATAACTTTAGGGATGGTGTTGACTGGCGCAAGGTTCGAAATATGGGGTTAGGATCTAAATCTAGATCTCCGACTAATGTCGACCCTGAAGATTTTGCTAATCACCTCTGCCCGGCTCAGTCTACGGCTCCACCCTCAGTTCCTCTGGCCCTTGCCAACTATAGCCTTAACCCACTGTCCCATGTCACCAGTACTTCTAGCCAATCTCAAACGGACAGCCCCTATCCTCCGACTGATGGATTTTCCTTCCGCAATTTCAGTGAGGCTGAGGTACTGGAAGCTTTTCAACGTATTAAATCTAACGCTGTGGGACATGATGGGATCCCATTTAAATTTCTTAGAATCATTCTCCCTTTCATTTTACCATTAGTTACGCATATTTTTAACCGATTTGTCACCTGCTCAATCTTCTCCAAATGCTGAAAAACCGGCATCATCCCTCCAATTCCCAAAGTCACATCTCCGAAATGTCCTGGTGACTGGCGTCCCATCTCCATCCTCCCCTCCATCTCGAAAGTCTTCGAAAGATCGGCGAACACATTGAGATAGTCGACTGCTGTCAACATTTCAGTCCGGCTTTAGACATGGGCTATCCACTACCACCGCCCGTGTTAAAGTAACATCTGACATCCGCAAGCTATGCGATGAAGGCAAGCACGTAGTGCATGTGCTGTTGGATCTCAGAAGAGCGTTCGACCCTGTTCCTCACAGCTTACTCGTTGCCAAACTTGTGAACACTTTTGGTTTTGGGTCAGCTGCTGGTAGTCTCATTTACAGTTATCTGACTTGCAGGACACTAATCGTTAATAGTAATGACCGATTCTCAACACCCAGGGGTATTGTATCTGGTGTTCCGTAGGGGGCTGTTCTAGCTCCACTCCTGTTCACCATATATATTAATGATGTTGCGGAAGTGCTGGGTGGTCATAGCTTCCATCTCTATGCGGATGATTTGCAAATCTATGGTGCTGCCAATGTTGATGAGCTTCCGTCTCTCATTGAGGCGCTCAATGTAACGCTTTGCAACATCTCTAATTGGTGTCAGGCTAGTGGTCTGACCCACACCCCTGCGAAAACACAAGCAATAAGATACAACGTTCGTGATAATCCCTCCAGCACTAATGGCTTGCTTCCTAACCTGCTTATTCAAAATCTGGTCATCCCTCTCTCTGACAGACACGTTAAAAACCTTGGTCTTCTAATGGACTTCCATCTTACATGGCGACCACAGATCAGTAGAGTTTGCTCTCGGATCTACTTTGGACTCCGTTCTCTTTACGCGGTGTCACATCACCTTGATCAGTCCATCAGACAATCCCTGATTACGTCACTTATCATGCCGCATTTCTTTTATGCTGATGTTGCTATGTACCCCCTGCATGCCGCGGAAATTGCAAAATGAGACAGGATGCTGAAAGCATGCGTAAGGTACATCTTTCGTCTCAAACGGCATTCCCACATCTCCGCTCTGGTCCAGCTGTTCATGCCTGAACCCCTGGCTAAGCTCTTGGAACTTAGAGTGTTAAGCTTCATACACAAAGCTAGATGTTGCTCACTACCTGTCTACATTAACCAATTGCTCACATGGAGCAACCTTAATTATCTCAGAATTGTCCTGCATAGAACTCGCACTCGATTTGGGTCCAATGACCTCTTTGGTCAGGGTGCCATTCTCTGGAACTCCCTCCCGGAACCAGTAGAAGAGCTGGTACTTGCAGGGAATTTAAGGAACTCGCGTTATGTCACCTAATGTCTGTATAAAATAATAATAATAATAATAATAATATAACAAAAAAGAAAAAAAATGAGTTGCACTTGTTATTTCTTTTTGTTATTGGTCTTTATTCTTTATTTTGCCTCTAAGTTGAGTTATTATTTATTATTGCTGTTACTTTGCTTTACCTTCACATTTTTATTCCTATTTGTAAATGGTGTTTGCCATTTTATTTCTATGGTGAGTGCTTTGCGCTCTCTATTGTGTGACTGTATTACTGTAAATACTGTAAATGATTTCTACCGCAATGAGTCTGTACATTGCTCCTTTTTTATTTTGCTAAACGAGTTTGTATTTTTTGCTATTATGCCAACTAGCTATTAATTACTCGATGTACCTAACGTTGTAACGTAGCGTAAGCTGAGGTTCTTTAATAAATGATTTTTCTATTCTATTCTATTCTATTCTATTCTATTAAAAGTTTACATGAAAATACATAATTACATGACTTTTATATTTAAAATTATATAACACAGTAGTAGGTGATTGTACATGGATATGGTAGATGGGTAGAAAGAAATCGAAGAACTTTTATTTTTCTAAAATGGAGAAAATTCTAAATTTAGGAAAAGAATTAGACTAGTCTTTACAGAAATTACCTAGCTAGTGATTAAAAGATGACATTTCGCTTTGTCACTTTGAGATTGATCACTCAGCCAGTTCTCTCTTTCTTGCTCGCAAGAGATTTTGCATATTAGAACTATTTTTTCCCACTTATTATTTAAGTACAGATCTTTGTGTTAGTTTAGATTTTTTTTTATCGATGCATGGTGCTTCTGGTTTGTTTAAGCAGTTGAAGCTTTAATTTAATTACAAATTTCACCTCAACGTCGACTTTGACTTAAAATCAAGTCGCAGTCGACAGATCAGCCGTAATTGTATTTCACGCTTCAAGTAAACACTTTTATGCGGAAGAGGGGATAACTCAACAAAAGTTACCAGACACTTCTCGAGTAAATTTTGTTGAGCTTGCCATGTGTGTTTCTGTCCGAAAGAGAAAACAATTAGTTGATTTTAAGTACGTTTAAAAAAAAACTCACCCTCTTTAATAACTTTTTTTAAATCTCAACTCTTTAGATTATCATTTTACATTCATTCGATAACACAACAAACGGCTTAATACCACTGATATATATATAATATGGACTGCTTAACTTTCTATTTCATGTGGGCTCAATGGGGCATGCAAATATTTGTAAAACTGACAACTGGATTCTTGGCAGCACCATCGGCTTTATGGACACCCCGCTCTTTATAGCTGTCAAATAGGTGCAATATAACTCCGTTTCCATGATGTAAAAACCGCTGGTAACAAACAGAAATTGACGAAAAGGTATATACATACAGAAATAACATCAAAATATGAATTTGTAAATAACGTTGGGAAAAACATAAATTGTCTCGGAGGTCATGTATTATTCCTGCTCCTAGCTGCAAGCAATTCCTAGATGTACCATACAGGCCCATTATATGTATATTTGAATAAGACCTAATTCAGTTATTTTAATTATTATTATTTATGGTAATATTATTATTATTATGTAAATCAATTTTATTTGAACTGGAACATTCACAATTATGGGTATTGTTTGCTTCTTGAGTACAGCTCTTCAAAGGAAATGAGTCTTAAATATAAATTGTACAAACTATCTAGGAATTTTGTCAACTTACTTTGCCTCGTATTTTTAATACTGTTTCTGTTTAAGTCCTCTAGACCGCTCTTCTTTTGCTGCTTTACTAGTATTCTTGTTGCAAAAATATTGTAGCTTTGTTAATAGCAAGTTTTTCGAAGGTACAACTGACTTCGATAAAATGTTTTATTTCATGTAATGAAAATGGCATTACTTTGATTACTTTAACCATGTTATATTATAGTTGCTCTTTGTAAAGTGCTCCAAGTGCTGCTAACGCGAAATAACTTGGACTGTTTCTTTCCTAACTTTACCTACTTAAATCTATTCAGATTAAAGTTTTTCGCCCTTAGGAAACCGATGAAATTTGTTTGAAATTTTGAATTTATCGAATTTGTTAGAACACTGGTGTACACAACAATTCATGACCACATTGAAATTCTAATTTAACTAATTAAATTGGGATCGCAAGCAATTAAATCTCGTTCAAGCCAAGCAGGTATCAGATATCATCCATAAACACAGTGGTCACGCCGCCTACATTTCAATATTGGAAAGTAGTGCTCCGCACGCCCTATTGCTTATGTCAATAAAAGTTCTTACGCCGGTGCCAACATTGAAAAAATCATTGGCGGGAAGTTGAAAAAATAAGCGCGTAGCTCGAAAAGTGATTATAATAAAACGTTTCGAACTTCTGATTCATATCTTATGAATATATTGCCTTTGGTAAAACAATTTTATCAGTAATAACCCTAAATAATTAATTTAAAAACATTTATTTCGACGGACCCCATTTTTTTATTTGTTGTTTACAGTTCTCCTCAGTTGGTACTTGGTGCCTAGACCGAAAGAGTCAGCAATATAAAAGTGAGCCCACTTTTTGCAGTGCATTTCCATTAACGTAGTCAGTCCATATTATATATGTCAGTGCTTAATACTTTAATACTTGTTATGGTATGTAGGTTGATGAGTGATTGATCAGGACGTGAAGTCCAAACTGTCAGCATGAGCTGACAGATCACTCGATGACAGCGATAGCACAGGGCGGAACGCTAGAACCTCGGCTAAGGGTGGCGGAGCGTGTGGGGGGAGTTCCCGAAATAACCTGCCGCTTGTCATCACCCCTAATCAAAAAAATTTCGTGCCTACTTCCAACAAGCCTAGCACACACTCGGTCCTGAAGGGACCCTTATGTCACTTACCTGCATTCCATGGAAGGCGCAGATGGCATGCCTTCCTTGCCAAGCCCCATCCTCCCATTGACTTTGGGTGGCACAATCGGCCAAAGTCCCTTTGTTGACCTATATAAACTGTGAGAGACTAGGCAAGCCTAGACGACCATGTTCTCACGCGATAGAGGGCTCCGGGATGTGAAGGAAAAGGTAAAAACTTAACTCATCATTACGTTATAATTGAAAATTTAATGAACTTAACCGTTTGTACCAATGACGGATGCTAGAGCCTTTTGACTAATGCTAAAATACATATCATGTTTTACAAATGTGTTCCACCAGATTCCTTGATGGCCTCCTTCTTAACTACGACAATCTAATTACTACTAACAATTTAGATCATATGTAGTTTCAATAATAATCGCGACAATATTTAGAAACTGAATCACCCAGGAGGGGATCTAGAATTCCGGAAGTTACGACTCTTCTATTTCTAGGTCAGAGCAATCTTGTGGCCTGATAGCCGTTCACGAATTAACACGAATTCAAGGATGTATATACAACAAAAAATCCAGAGAAAGTATATTATTCGAAGAAACGAAAAAACCTCGCTTTATACAAAAACATAATAAATGTCGACACTCGTAAAACGTATTTATATGTATAAAATTATATTTAACCCTCATGTTAAGAGTTGCACCATTTTCCCTTTTTTTTCTTTCTAGCTTGTGTATGTTTACCTTACATTAAATGCGTAAACTCTGTATTTTTCTTTTTAATTTTTCTTTCTTTATAAGGATTTATTTTTATTTTTTTCTTCTTTAAGCTCTCACTATGCATCGCTGAAGAAGCCACAACATCTCTAATCTTCAACCGTTTGCTCAAATAGCATCCATTTACGTTGTAAAGTACAATAATTACTTTAAGTATTTATAAAATTTGCCGAGAAAAATAGCAATTAAGATGTATATTTCGAAATTATATATATGTTGATTATTAAAAATATAAGAGATCTGCTTTAAATGGATGATATTCTTAGCGAATTAATCTCGAAATCTCTGGGTATGTTTGCCCGAAAAAATTCTTTAATTTGTATTTCAAAAGTTGGGGTTGTTTTTAATAAATTGATACCTAACAGATATGTTTAGTATTGCGATATGATTCTGAATATTATTTCTGTTGTAATAATATAATAATAAAAATAATAGTTCATTTACGAGGGCCAACAGAAGTAATCAAAAATATTCATATACATACATTGTTAACCCAAATATTTTATACAGTTCTATACTTTAATACGGGAAAAATCAACAAATCGACTAAACATTTTTAAATTTCAGTACAAAAAGAATTATGTTTGTAATATAATATGGTAAGTAAATATATATTTAAAGTTGACTTACGTGTCATCAGCCCCCGAAGGAGCTCCTTAGAGTTGCTTGTACGACGTTCGAATACTGGAAATTAAGTGGTGAGATTATATTGTGTAAATAAAGGTTTCTTCGGTCCCCTGAATGATTAGATCTTATATGTCTATTCGTGAATCAAACCAGATCACTTTCCAAAAAAACAATAACAATAAAGACAATAGAAGGGTGGTACCATCAGGACCGCTTTGCTTCGCTACACTCTACGATTCGTTCTCCTTGTGGCTAACCGATAGTAAATTCATTCAATTGAGATAATGGCTTATCTAAATGCTTTAAATTATCATTACGCACTGATTCTCTAAATAATATTAAGTTGTTATCTGCTTTCGACTATACGCGTACTTTAATATTTCCTCCTGTAGATTAAATTCGAATTTTTCATTTTAAATTGGGATCTCACTTAGTATTGGACGGGATCCGGATTCTTGATTCTAAATGAGGCTATTTTGTAGTTCAGTCTAGTATGCTAATTCACCATTCTCTTACTATATAGCTTTAAGCGGCTTTGCCGCAAGTCGAACTTACAATAAATTTAAGGCTTACTTTGCCTAGTTTAGGTCGTGTTAATTCAAGCTCTAATTTCTACTGTACCCTAGATTCTATTCTTATTTAAAATGCTTTTGTCTTGTTAATTGACGGAATGGAATCTAAGCAATAAAATCTTTAAATATATTTCCTGTGTAACTTGTCTTCGCTTTCTTTAAACAAAATTATAACCTCTCCCGCACCATCCTGTGGCTGCTTTTTCATATTCTCGGGGTACCATGCAATTTCTGTTTGTTTTTTTTGTTTCCTTTTCCCCCCTTTCAGCCACGAGCAGTTAACTCCGGGTTCTCCTGTGTCTCCTTGAAAATTGCCGTACACGCCTGGCGACCTTCTTTTCTTATCCCGTAAAATCTCCGTTTCCAGCCTCAATCTCTGTACCTTTTCAATTTTTTTTCAAATCCCTGGACACAATAGAATAATTATACTCGAATTTTCCTTTCGATTACAAAACTTTTTACCTTTTTTTTTAATTTTTATTTTAGAAACAAAATTCGCCGATCCATTCAGTCTATCACACAGTCCCGGAAAAACTTGTCACCGACTTCTTCTTCTTTTTATCTGTCACGTCGACATGGCGCCTGAACGTGAGGAAATGCAATTCTCTTGGTCGATTGCGTTCGCTTTCCGCTGTGGACAGCAGCCGATATACACGCTACAGTACGTGTAGCATATTGCTATATACAATACACTACGACCATAACAGGGCAGAGTGGTCTGCGCCACCCATGGTTCAGACAACGCTGAAAAATGGTCGACTGAGCTAGCCGGTCTTAAACATAGGCCTCATCACTGCGGGCGCTCAATGTGTGTCTCGACCCACGACCCACTGCATATTCCTCATCACTCGGGCTCTACTTGATCGATGACGCATCGAGGACACATCCGCGAAGTATCGTCGGTCTTTGACCAGACCTCGACATCTTCTCCGTGTGGGAAGCCAAAGCCACATCGACAAGCTGGTAACCCAAAAAATCCAGCCGGTCGATGCCGCTGTGGCTCTCCTCACCGAAATGCTGAGGAAGCCTCGCGATCAGCAACCTAAAGAACTGATTGCTAAGCTTTCCCGGCGCAACATCTCACCTTGATCTCCGACTGGCGATTGTTCAAGGGTGTGTCTCCCAGGCGTCGTCGAAGTAGTGACATGCTGACAGCCTTAGACAGGAATGGATTTCAACAGGTATATCACCCACCATTGACGGGGCAATAGGAGGGCTTCGCGATATCCTATAGTTTACCAGTGAAGCTGGCTGGATGCCTTCTTAGGGCTACCAGGAATAGATGTGACAATAGATAGATGACACTTTGAGACTGGATATCACTGCCTGATGTCTTTGGCGTGATAGACTCCTAACAGTTTTCCCCGCAGATCTTCAAGTTCGTACAGGGAGTTTCCTTTCTTGCTTTTAACCCGAAATTTGACAAATTTCCGTCCCAATTTAGCACTGGTCTGCTGTTGGAAATTGCTCTGAGCAAAATTTCGTCTAAATACCTTTTGACCCACTTTGAAATCGACAGGCTTCGCCCTGAGATTGTAGGCTCGTGAACCCTGTTCGAATGCGTGTTGTAAGTTTTCCTGCACTCTCGCACGGATCAATCTCATTTTATCCTCAGCATCTATTCTCAATGGCTCATTAAGAGTTCCAAGGCTCCTCAAGATAGTATAGGAGCTGCCATGTTCTATCATTTGTTGACCGAAGAGTGTTCGATAGGGAGAGAAACCAGTAGCTTGATGGAAAGAGCTCCTGAGGGAACTAGCTGCTTGGCTTAGTTTCTCTTCCCATCTCGTGTGTTCCTTCCCGAATATACGCTCTAATCCCTGACAATAGAGACCTATTTACTCGCTCTGAGGCGTTTGCTTGCGGCGAGTAGACTGCCGTTCGCATGTGCTTCACCCCATACTTTTCCAGTAATCTGGTAAACTGAGTCGAGCAAAACTGGACTCCATTGTCAGAGACGATCGTTTCCGGGACCCCGAACAGGTGGAACACTTCTGTCTCAATGAATTGGCACACATTGAGTGTAGATGCTTTTCTCATCGGTTTGAGAATTGGAAATTTAGAAAAGTGGTCAAGAACTATCAGAATGCAGACGTTCCCTTTCACTGACCGAGGATATGGACCTAGAAAATCAATTTACAGCTTTTGCCATGGCCGTTCTGTCATAGACTGGACTTTCATCGGTGGTCTCAGAATAGTATTGGGAGCTTTCGTTTCCTTACACACGTCACAGGCGCCTACGTAATTTCTGACATCAACTGTCATTCGTGGCCAGTACAGATGTCTTCGCAGACGTTCCAGTGTTTTCCCTATACCTCCGTGTGAAGCTAGCGGCGGATCATGAGCCCTTGAAATGACGTCGGTGACAAGCCCTCGTGGAATCCAAAGCTTCCAAGCTTCTTCTTCCTGAATCGGATCGCCTGTTTTCGGAACAGTCCGGATGTAAACGAAGCCATCCCTGACGCAAAGATCTGGTAGTTTGCCAGAAGTCGTTTTAACTTTATGCCTCAGTTCTTCATACTCCAACGAGTTGAAATATGGCGAACTAAGGTCAACTTCTGGGCCAGGATCTTCGTTTGTGGACAGGCTGTCACAATGGATGCATGACAGCGCATCAGGGACGACGTTCAGGCTTCATTTTCTGTGCTCAATAGTGAAGTCGAAGCGATGAAGCTTCAAACTCCACCGCGCAAGTCTACCGCTGAGGTCCTTTTGAGACATCAGCCATTTCAAGCTCGCATGATCAGTCACTATCTTGAACGGCATGAGGTCTATGAAGGGCCGGAATTTCTGTACGCTCAAGATTGCGGCTAAGCATTCTTGCTCTGTGACGGTGCAATTTCTTTGTTCTGAGTTCAACTTTTTCGAAAGGTAGGCTATTGGCTTCTCGTGGCCATCGTCATCTAGTTGAATCAGCACTCCTCCAATACCTTGTTGGCTCGCATCACACTGTATAAAGAATGGTTTGGTGAAGTCTGGACTCACCAGCAACGGAGCAGAAGTAAGTTTTTGTTTGAGAAGATCAAGAGACGTCTGGGCTTCAGGTGTCCATTTGAACTGACTAGGGTTTTTCAAGGTGTCTGTACTGGAGGCAGTCAAGTCAGCATAGTTCGGGATGAACCGTCTATACCATCCTGCCATACCTAGTAGGCGTCGGGCTTGCCGAACAGTTTTAGGTGACGGATAGTCAACTATAGCTGAAATTTTGTCAGGGTCAGTTCTCATACCTCCCTTTCCGACAATAAAACCCAAATATTTAGTCTCCTAGATACAAAACTTACTCTTCTCAACGTTGATAGTGAGGCCAGATTTCCTCAAACATCCCGCTACACGGGCTAGTAGCGTGAGATGCGTGTCGAAGTCTGATGACAGAATTAATAAATCGTCTAGATAGACGAGAACGTTCTCACGAAGATCGAAAGGAATGACTTTATCCATGAGGCGGCACTTTGTTTGTGGAGCGTTGCATAGGCCGAATGGCATCACCGTGTACTGATAGAGAGGATGACCAGGCACTGTAAAAGCGGTCTTCTCTCTGGAATCACTGTCTAGTGGGATCTGCCAGAATCCGTCTTTCAGGTCCAGGCTCGTTATGTAGTTTGCCGGAGGAAGTCGACTCAGAAGTGCGTCTATCTGCGGTAGGGGATAGGCATCCTTCTTCGTAACAGAGTTGACCTTTCTGGCGTCAAAACAAAGCCGGATCTTTCCAGGCTTCCTTACCAGAACAACTGGAGAGCTCCAAGGACTCTGGCTCTCCTCTATCACACCCAGTGATAGCATTCGCTCCAGTTCGGCATCCATCAAACTTTGGATAAAACCTGTGTTTTATCGGAGCTGCGTCATTTGTTTCAATCTTGTGAGTGACCAATGATGTTTTTCCCAGGCCTAGAGGCGAAAGAGGGGGAAAGCTGTTTTGTGGCTTCTGAGCGTTGCTGATCGGAACTCGAAAGGATGTGGCAGTCGGTGTCAGAGGTAGCTATTCCACTTGAATTCACTTCTGCGACTATACCCAGGACATCTGGAGCCAACCCAAATAGACGCCAGAAGTCTATTCCCAGATATAGTGCCTGTGTGAGCCCAGGAACCACGTAAAAACGCACGTTTTGGGTCTTACCACGGAAAGTGACGTCCAAGTTCACATGACCATGAACAGTGGTCATGGCAGCATTAGCTACTTGGACCTGTGTCCGATACTTCTTCCATTCGACATCTGCTTCCGCAAGCTTCTCGAGAGCTCCCTGGCCTAGAATACTGACAGTGGCACCACTATCAAGTAATCCATTCTCAGTTCGCCTGAGCAGCTTTACTTCGGCGTACGGTCGAATGTCGTCTGGCATCGACACGGAAATCTGTGCCAGTTTTTTCCTTTCTTGTTTCATTCGTCGACAGTATTCCCGCCAACGAACAGTTGATCGTTTTCTTTTCGGTCTCATATCCCGATCCGGAAACATTATTTCAGCTAACTCCGCTACTGAGGGGAAGATTCGGTCTCTTGCTGCTTTGTATTTCTACAGACGCGTATGATACGGCGTCAGCGGATGTAAAGCTGGCTCACGCCCACTCCTCATATCAGAGCTTGGTGGCCGTTTTAAAACAGAAATGACAGGAGGCCAAACCTCCTGCTCAGTAACTTTGTTAGCTACACGTGCTATAGGTGTCAACGGGACATCGAAGATTAAAGACTCTTCTAAGGAAGTGTCTAGCAATGGCATGAGCTCCCCAGAAGTGGAAATGGGAGCTTGAAGATCTGCGGAGAAGTCTATTAAGTTCTCCGCCTCTATCAATGACGTAATCGTACAATCAGGTGTATTTCTGATATCATCAGAGTCGCTGAATGATATCGGAGGACATATCAGGGAGTTATCGCTAGTGTCTGCTAGTGGAGCGGACCTTCCTCCTTGTTCAGCTTGAACTGGATGTTGACGCTGGTCGGCAAGAGGTGGTGGTATTCCCGACCCGTCTGAAGTTTTTCTGTTGACATCGAATGCAATCTGGCTTGAAGGTGTTCTTTCGTCCACATCCGTAACAGAACACAACTTGTCGTTCCTGCCGGCAATCTTGGTAAAAGTGACCGGGCTGATCACAATTCCAGCAGGTTATATTTTTAGTGGTTGAAATAGCAGATAGTGAGACTTCCTCACTGCGTTCAGGTGACGTATTCAGTTCAGCCTCAGTTGAATAGTATCCATCCACCTCACTGACTCTTTGTCCGCGATACGCGTTCCAACTACTTGCTGTCGCGATGCGCTGCTGCGTCGCTTGTATTTGATTCACAAGAATCCTGAGCTGGTGGATGGTGTTTGTAGGATGCAAACAAATTTTGTTTCGGATCTCTGGCAGTAAATTTGATTTGACTATTTCCAAAAATTCAACGTCTGGCAACGGGTTCTGCAGTTGGTCTTGTAGCTGTACCAGGTGCTGGTAGTACGTAGCAAATGACCCCCCTGCTTTCTGCTTGCGTAACATAAGTTGGACCTTGACCTTAACGTCGTCTTTCGGCACTCCCCACTCAGCTAATAGAGCTGCTTTCACATACTCCCATGACGGCGTGGAATTTTGCCTCAGGAGAGACCAGTACCAGTCCATTGCTGGTCCAGAAAGCAGGGTCTTCATGTGACGCACCAACAAGTCAAAGTCTCCTTCCAAAGCCGAATAAGTCAAGGCTTCTACTCGAAATACAAATTCATCGACTGTGAGCCGAGAACTGTCACCGCTGTAGGATATATTCCACCTGCGGATAGGGCTGCCAGAACGTCGCCGTCCTATGCCTGCAGGGACACGAATAGGTGGTGGTGGTGGTACAACGTTTGGTGCAGGCTGACTTCTAGGCTGACCAAAAGCTGATGAAGGTCGATTAAAGGATTGTCTATGCAGATTAGGAAAATCGTCAGATGGTCTGGGATTTCCCATAACCGGAGGAGGTCGTGAGAAGTCTATTGGCGGCATTGCAGCTGCTACTTGCTGTCGGACACTATTTACTAACTCAGACCGTAATGCACCGAGGCTCTGTTCGAGACCTTCACGTACCAAGTCCTGCATTTGTAAGCGTAAGCCTGCAATCAACGCATCCGTAGCTGGGGAATGGCCTTGAGCTGTACGCGCTGGACTATCCTGTCGTGGACTCGGGTCTACAAAGGTCCTTGAGTGCCAATCGGGCATTCCTGGCGAAAAGGATCGTCGACTAGGTGGTGGTAACGTCAACGGAGGCAAGTCATAAGTCGGTGGTGAGTTCAGGTTGACTGACTTAGCGTGGTTCGTGTTCTTCGGAATGGCACCGGTCTGCTCCGTGAAGTCTTTCATCGTGAGCTGCTGTCTACAGATCGGGCAGTTTGATCGCTCGCCGATCCACACCTTTAAGCAAGCCTTGTGGAACACATGTTCACAAATCGTTTTCACTGGCTTCCTCGGACCAGACCAGTCTCCTTCTAAACAAATACCGCATTGGTCGGCCCCCTGTACTGTTGCACCGAGTGTTGGCGGAGGTGTTCTCACAGTAGCCATAGTAAGTCAAAATTGGAAAAGGTTTACAAACCAGAGATTTTAAGAAGAATGTCAGAGAAATTAAAAAAAAATCCAAAAGTCGAAGCTAACTGGCTCAAAAAAAATCGAAGCTAACGAGCTACTGAATTTAAAAATTTGAAAGTTGGGACAAGACTCTATAATTCAAAAAAATGTCCAAACGTCCGAAGAAGTAAGAAAATTCAAAAACATAGGGATTCGAGAAGTTAATTAAGGCTTCTCAAATCGAGACATCAATGAAAGTACTAATGAAATCAATTCAAGTTCAGAACGCTAGGAATTTGAATAAAATTTACTTTCTAGCAGTTCAGTTCAGTGTCTCAAAAAGATTGTGATCAAAACTAACAGTTTAATCCAGCGTTTCAAAACTGTGAAAAATCAACGAGATCAAAAACAATTCTATCAAAACATTTCTCCTTCACCTCCCGAAGCTAACTCTCAACACAAGAGGTCAGGTCGTTCTCTCCCTTTCCAGGTCAGAATCCGGACATGGGCAAGCGACGTGAGTGTGTGCATAAAAATATGTGGAGTTCCCACAGATATCTGGGAAGAGTCGGGTTGGGGAAGCTAGAGACTGAAAATGATACTAGAGATTCTCCAGCCAGGCAGTTAGCAGTATGCCAGCTCCTGATTACTGAAGGTCTCCAGCATCACTTCCATCCTCCAACAACTCTTTCCTTCCCCTTCACCTGATCGTCGTGTCCAGCTGACCTTCCAACCGGGCAGAGTCATGGATCTGGTCAACTAATTAGCTGAAAGCCAAAAAGTCGTCTCACAGATTCACGACTCTGTCCAGCCAGTTGGCCAACAGAGACATGTCTCCGTGAGAGCTCACACAAAAAAATTTTGTGAGGCCACCTACCATTTCCATGACAGAAGGCCAGCGGGAAAGATCAATTTAAAAAAAAAAATCAAAACTAGACAATTGTTCAGACTCGAGGCTTGACCATGGTCAACCCTAGAGTCGAACTTCAATTCAAAAACAAAACTTTCAAAATATTACGTTACTTTAATAAAAAATTTCAAAAACTTTAGCACTTTAACTTTACTTTACTTTCAAACTTTCAATAAAACTTTCGAAAACTTTACGTTACAACAATTTCATACTAACAAGATCAGTCAAACCTCAGGTCCGCATGTATCCTTCACTAGGTATGAGGCTACCGAGTCAGACGATTTAGCTATAAACCAAATGTCCATCTCTCAAGTAGTCTCAGTCCCCAGTGTCAAACACATTTAGACACCGAAGTTGATTGAGGTGGCCCCACGTTGGGCGCCATTTTGTTATGGTATGTATGTTGATGAGTGATTGATCAGGACGTGAAGTCCAAACTGTCAGCATGAGCTGACAGATCACTCGATGACAGCGATAGCACAGGGCGGCACGCTAGCAACTCGGCTAAGGGTGGCGGAGAGTGTGGGGGGAATTCCCGAAATAACCTGCCGCTTGTCATCACCCATAATCAAAAAAATTTCGTGCCTACTTCCAACAAGCCTAGCACACACTCGGTCCTGAAGGGACCCTTACGTCACTTACCTGCATTCCATGGAAGGCGCAGATGGCATGCCTTCCTTGCCAAGCCCCATCCTCCCATTGACTTTGGGTGGCACAATCGTCCAAAGTCCCTTTGTTGACCTATAGAAAGAGAGAGAGAGACTAGGCAAGCCTAGGCGACCTTGTTCTCACGCGATACAGGGTTCCGGGATGTGAAGGAAAAGGTAAAAACTTAACTCATCATTACGTTATAATTGAAAATTTAATGAACTTAACCGTTTGTACCAATGACGGATGCTAGGGCCTTTTGACTAATGCTAAAATACATATCATGTTTTACAAATGTGTTCCACCAGATTCCTTGATGGCCTCCTTCTTAACTGCGACAATCTAATTACTACTAACAATTTAGATCATATGTAGTTTCAATAATAATCGCGACAATATTTAGAAACTGAATCACCCAGGAGAGAATCTAGAATTCCGGAAGTTACCACTCTTCTATTTCTAGGTCAGAGCAATCTTGTGGCCTGATAGCCGTTCACGAATTAACACGAATTCAAGGATGTATATACAACAAAAAATCCAGAGAAAGTATATTATTCGAACTTTAACTTTACTTTACTTTCAAACTTTCAATAAAACTTTCGAAAACTTTACGTTACAACAATTTCATACTAACAAGATCAGTCAAACCTCAGGTCCGCATGTATCCTTCACTAGGTATGAGGCTACCGAGTCAGACGATTTAGCTATAAACCAAATGTCCATCTCTCAAGTAGTCTCAGTCCCCAGTGTCAAACACATTTAGACACCGAAGTTGATTGAGGTGGCCCCACGTTGGGCGCCATTTTGTTATGGTATGTATGTTGATGAGTGATTGATCAGGACGTGAAGTCCAAACTGTCAGCATGAGCTGACAGATCACTCGATGACAGCGATAGCACAGGGCGGCACGCTAGCAACTCGGCTAAGGGTGGCGGAGAGTGTGGGGGGAATTCCCGAAATAACCTGCCGCTTGTCATCACCCATAATCAAAAAAATTTCGTGCCTACTTCCAACAAGCCTAGCACACACTCGGTCCTGAAGGGACCCTTACGTCACTTACCTGCATTCCATGGAAGGCGCAGATGGCATGCCTTCCTTGCCAAGCCCCATCCTCCCATTGACTTTGGGTGGCACAATCGTCCAAAGTCCCTTTGTTGACCTATAGAAAGAGAGAGAGAGACTAGGCAAGCCTAGGCGACCTTGTTCTCACGCGATACAGGGTTCCGGGATGTGAAGGAAAAGGTAAAAACTTAACTCATCATTACGTTATAATTGAAAATTTAATGAACTTAACCGTTTGTACCAATGACGGATGCTAGGGCCTTTTGACTAATGCTAAAATACATATCATGTTTTACAAATGTGTTCCACCAGATTCCTTGATGGCCTCCTTCTTAACTGCGACAATCTAATTACTACTAACAATTTAGATCATATGTAGTTTCAATAATAATCGCGACAATATTTAGAAACTGAATCACCCAGGAGAGAATCTAGAATTCCGGAAGTTACCACTCTTCTATTTCTAGGTCAGAGCAATCTTGTGGCCTGATAGCCGTTCACGAATTAACACGAATTCAAGGATGTATATACAACAAAAAATCCAGAGAAAGTATATTATTCGAAGAAATAAAAAAACCTCGCTTTATACAAAAACATAATAAATGTCGACACTCGTAAAACGTATTTATATGTATAAAATTATATTTAACCCTCATGTTAAGAGTTGCACCATTTTCCCTTTTTTTTCTTTCTAGCTTGTGTATGTTTACCTTACATTAATTGCGTAAACTGTATTTTTCTTTTTAATTTTTCTTTCTTTATAAGGATTTATTTATTTTTTTTTCTTCTTTAAGCTCTCACTATGCATCGCTGAAGAAGCCACAACATCTCTAATCTTCAACCGTTTGCTCAAATAGCATCCATTTACGTTGTAAAGTACAATAATTACTTTAAGTATTTATAAAATTTGCCGAGAAAAATAGCAACTAAGATGTATATTTCGAAATTATATATATGTTGATTATTAAAAATTTAAGAGATCTGCTTTAAATGGACGATATTCTTAGCGAATTAATCTCGAAATCTCTGGGTATGTTTGCCCGAAAAAATTCTTTAATTTGTATTTCAAAAGTTGGGGTTGTTTTTAATAAATTGATACCTAACAGATATGTTTAGTATTGCGATATGATTCTGAATATTATTTCTGTTGTAATAATATAATAATAAAAATAATAGTTCATTTACGAGGGCCAACAGAAGTAATCAAAAATATTCATATACATACATTGTTAACCCAAATATTTTATACAGTTCTATACTTTAATACGGGAAAAATCAACAAATCGACTAAACATTTTTAAATTTCAGTACAAAAAGAATTATGTTTGTAATATATTATGGTAAGTAAATATATATTTAAAGTTGACTTACGTGTCATCAGCCCCCGAAGGAGCTCCTTAGAGTTGCTTGTACGACGTTCGAATACTGGAAATTAAGTGGTGAGATTATATTGTGTAAATAAAGGTTTCTTCGGTCCCCTGAATGATTAGATCTTATATGTCTATTCGTGAATAAAACCAGATCACTTTCCAAAAAAACAATAACAATAAAGACAATAGAAGGGTGGTACCATCAGGACCGCTTTGCTTCGCTACACTCTACGATTCGTTCTCCTTGTGGCTAACCGATAGTAAATTCATTCAATTGAGATAATGGCTTATCTAAATGCTTTAAATTATCATTACGCACTGATTCTCTAAATAATATTAAGTTGTTATCTGCTTTCGACTATACGCGTACTTTAATATTTCCTCCTGTAGATTAAATTCGAATTTTTCATTTTAAATTGGGATCTCACTTAGTATTGGACGGGATACGGATTCTTGATTCTAAATGAGGCTATCTTGTAGTTCAGTCTAGTATGCTAATTCACCATTCTCTTACTATATAGCTTTAAGCGGCTTTGCCGCAAGTCGAACTTAAAATAAATTTAAGGCTTACTTTGCCTAGTTTAGGTCGTGTTAATTCAAGCTCTAATTTCTACTGTACCCTAGATTCTATTCTTATTTAAAATGCTTTTGTCTTGTTAATTGACGGAATGGAATCTAAGCAATAAAATCTTTAAATATATTTCCTGTGTAACTTGTCTTCGCTTTCTTTAAACAAAATTATAACCTCTCCCGCACCATCCTGTGGCTGCTTTTTCGTATTCTCAGGGTACCATGCAATTTCTGTTTGTTTTTTTGTTTCCTTTTCCCCCCTTTTCAGCCACGAGCACTTAACTCCGGGTTCTCCTGTGTCTCCTTGAAAATTGCCGTACACGCCTGGCGACCTTCTTTTCTTATCCCGTAAAATCTCCGTTTCCAGCCTCAATCTCTGTACCTCTTCAATTTTTTGTTTCAAATCCCTGGACACAATAGAATAATTATACTCGAATTTTCCTTTCGATTACAAAACTTTTTACCTTTTTTTTATTTTTATTTAAAAAAAAAAATTCGCCGATCCATTCAGTCTATCACACAGTCCCGGAAAAACTTGTCACCGACTTCTTCTTCTTTTTATCTGTCACGTCGACATGGCGCCTGAACGTGAGGAAATGCAATTCTCTCGGTCGGGTGCGTTCGCTTTCCGCTGTGGACAGCAGCCGATATATACGCTACAGTACGTGTAGCATATTGCTATATACAATACGCTACGACCATAACATACTCCTAACAGTCAGCTGATTGCATATCAAAGTTACATATCTGTTGCGTTCCTTTTCTCGTTCTGAATGAATCTGTATGAATCGACAGAACGATGTCATAATTTAATTCTGTGCTCATAGAAAAGGAACGAAATAGAGCCATTTCAAATGTGTGACATTTGATAAAAGCAAGTATAAATTCGTAAAAATTGTTTATCAAAAATAAAGCTATTTTCCAACAAGCGCAACTTAAACTCGATTAATACCACCTCGCCCACATGTAAACAACACATTCACGAATACAAATTAAAATCGTTCTGCTTGAATCCTGGAAGGAGCGTTCAAAACGATTAGGAGTCCGAAAAAAGCGACGACACATTGAAACTAAATCGTTCGGCCCGAGAAAAAACGACATGGATTGAAAAAATTCATTCTGAACTAGAAAAAGAAAGCAGAACCTCTTGATCATGAGTAAAAATGTGCAACTTTGTGCAAGATGGGAAACGTATATATTTACTCGATTTTTCGAGCTCAAAAGTTAACAGACGGTTTGTTTGTAAGAATGCGTAAAAGTTTTTACCCCGAGTAAAAACTTTCGAGTTAACTGACAGACCTAATTCTATGGGCCAACCCAGCCGAGAACATTTTGGGGAAGGAAGGAATTTGGCTTGGACGTGCCATAACAACAATGTTCCACCGCGTAGTTCCTTAAAGCAGGATTTACATTATGATGACATCCAATTTTTACAGAAATTGTGAGGGAGATAGTTTATTGAAATTTAAATGATGCGGAAGCAATCATCGCAATACCTCACACGTACAGTCCCCTCTACTTTTTATGGCAAAACTCTCAAACTGTCAAACTGTCATATTAGATATTCAAAGACGGATCACGAAAAGAAGTATAATTTTACAATTTCTAAAATATTACATGAAAGTATGAAGGAGTTCGAAGCAAAGGATGAGATTATATCGAAAAAATTTATCGCAAAATATCAGATGGTACTGTAATTCAGTTCTACAATCATCATTTTGTACGATAACGAAATTTTTATTTAATATATATTTCATATAGTAATCAAAAAGTTCAGTAACTAATTTGCTAATATATAAACGTAAATCCACTTCATCCACTCAAGTGCTCACATGAAAATAATTCCACTCCACTACCGAACTAACGCCGGTGAAGGTAATTCCAGTCCGGTTCGTGTTCACATGACGGATTATCTCAAAGGCGGAATAATTCTAGCAAATTATAAAGGAAACGGACCACTGCAGTCAATCTGTGAACACACTACTCTCTGCTTGTGGACAGAAAACTACCTCAGAAATAACTTCAATATTTTCTATAAAGCAATATTTAATAACTTTCAATTTCGCAATATATAATTACAAACTAAAAATTTACTTTTGTTTATTTCGACAAATAATTTTACTCGACAGATATGTACATATATGCCATAAAATTATAGTAACAAAACAGCAATATGGCAGCTCCAGTAGTCGAAATTGACAAATTAGAGTTGCCAATAACAATGTTTTAGTTTCAGTAACTATAAAAATTCCCTATGCTTGAGGTCTTTTTATGGTTCCGGACACGCACACAGTGACAAATCGACGTCCGGAAAAAATTCAGGACGCGTTTGCTTCTCTCGTCACTCGTAAATAAATTTCCGTATACGATGTACTATCTCCCTCACAATTTCTGTTTCGCATGTATTTACACGCCATCCATATTCTAAGCAACTTGACAATTTGCAAAATGTACGATATACAGAGTAACAAGGTATGATTGTCCCGGCTGTCCAGTGCGAATCGACTTTTAAAACGGGAAAATTAAAGTGATAATATTTATGTAAATTTATTCCACTGGATCCATTGAAAATGTTACAATAAATATTGTTGCGAGCGTGGCCTTTGGTTCGTTATTTAAAACACAATATTAAATAATTAATATATAAGTTTTTTATTTCACTCTAATCATATAAAAGTTCACAAACATTCATCTAATCAACTTAACTCTAATTATCGCTAATACTGTACTTTCAATTATCGCAATCTTATTACATACACTATCGCTCTTTATTACTTTCGCTTCTTAACACTGCAACGTCTAAGACAAGACTCTTTTTCTGGCAATGACAACTGTTATATTTATACCCTAGAAACACTCCGGATTATTCTGGAGTGTTCTATTCCAAAAGCTTCTTGACTATTCTATTTGTTCTATTCCATAATCGATTCTCCGAACCTGAAGTCATTTACTCTCCGAACCTGAAGTTGTTTATTGCCAGTAGGTATCACCAGTTGTCTCTTTCTATTGCACGTAACACTGCCCCCTTCTTAAATTTGTTCGTCCCGAACAACAGGTGGTCCACGGTCTTGATGCTTGTAGTATTGAGACAATCGATCCAGATGGACGATTTTTCGTTTGCCTCCTGTACCACGTTGAATCCTGTATACTACGTCATTTATTTTAGTTACTACTGAATACGGTCCCTCCCACTGTTGTTGTGACTTTGGAGAGCATCCCTTACGTCGGTTCGGGTTGTATAGCCAAACAAGATCACCTTCGTTGAATCCTGCTGAATTCGCACGTAAGTCATAGCGTGTCCTCATTCGATGGGTACTTACTGCTAATTTCGCCCCCGTGGCCCTTTGTACATCAGCTCTCAGTTTCAATGGGGCTCTGACATTACACTTGTACATTTCCTTTCTGCTGCTACGTGGCGGCCCTTTGTAAAAAGTACACACAGTGCATCTGCGACACCACTTCTCTACATCCTCCCGCATATGTAGCCAATAAAACTTTTCACGTATTTTAGAAATTGTTTTATTCACTCCCAAATGTTCTCCAGATGCTCCACGATGCACTTTACCTAGAACCTCGTTGACGTTTGATGCCGGCACGACTATTTGCATTCGGAACGATTTACCGTTAGGTGCTTCCCACTTGCGTTTTAATATACTGCATTCAATATGAAGAGAATTCCATTGAGCCCAGTAGCTTTTCAGCTTTTCACTCATCCTCGAAATATCCTTCCATTCTGGTTTTTCTATGTCTGCTTTCCAAGCAAGAATAGGCGATATGTCCGGATCTTCTCGTTGCGCTGTTTGCAAACTCTCGATGTCCCAACCTGTTGATGGCTCCACAGTTACCAACTGTATAGTAGCTGTTTTCTCATTTCCTTTCTCCCAACCGTAATGCTTACATTCAGGTTCCCATTGACGTTGTACCAAGGCCTCTGCATTTCCATGGATACGTCCTTCCCTGTGTTGGCTCTCAAAGCCATAAGGTTGGATTCTAGTCTCCCTAAGAATAGTTTGCTCTCTAGCTCGCCAATTTGGACATTCTTCTCTCCTTTTCTTTTCTGTTGATTCCTTTCGACGGCGTTTCCTGCAGTCGCTTTGAAGGTGTCCTAATTTATTACAATCCCAACATCGAAGAACACTACGTGAAGGGGTGCCCAGTGATAACTGCAATCTATTGCAAGTCTGCTGCTCAGCTCGATATCTTTGCAATTCCACTTTCCTCTCTTCATCTAGAGATTTCACTCGTCGGCGTTTTCTGCAGTCTCTTTGTAGGTGTCCTGTTCTATTACAATTCCAGCATCGAAGGATACCACGCAAAGGTGAGCTCTGAGATGATTGCATTCTATTACAAGTACATTCGTCCACCGAAATGTCTCTCATTCGTACTGCACCCCGCGAAGCTTGTCTGGCGGATTCATACACTAAAGCATAGGCTAGTGCTTCTGCTGTTGATTTCTTTCCTGCTAGCCTTAATGATTGTTGTAAATTTTGATCTGTAATAGCGTTCACAAATGCTTCCGTCGCCACTTCATTGAGAAAATCCGCATTCACGCTGGAGTATGACAGATGCGCTAATCTTTCTACATCTGCCTGCAGTTGTTGTAGTGATTCGCCATGCTTTTGAATCCTGTTGCGCAACTGTAGGCGATATACTTGCTGCATGTGCTCATCTCCGTAACGTAATTCTATCGCCTGTACTAATGAAGAGTAATTACGTTGATTTTCAATCGGTACAGTTTGTAAGAGTTCTGACGCAGGACCTCGAAGTGCTAAGACCAGAGCTATAGCTTTGTTTTCATCATTCCATCCATTTACCTCTGAAGCTGCCTCGAATTGTCTCTTGAAGATATGCCACGAATTTTGTCCATCAAATATGGGAGGTTTCATTCTACCTGCACCGGATATTTCAGTTGCTACGCTTAGAGGCTGACGATGCTTTATTCTTTCCAGATCTGATTTAAAACTGTCAAGGTGCTCGGTGACTTTTTGTTGAGCTTCCGCCACTTCCTGCTCGATTCCTTCAATTTTCAAATTTTGTTCGTCTAATGAGTTTTTCAGGAAAGTCTTCTGTTCCTCCAAACGAGTTTCTAGACAATTCTCCAGAGAGATCTTTTGTTCGTCCAAACGGGTTTCCAGAGATTTCTTTTGTTCCTCAAAATCAATCTTTTGTTCATCAAAACGGGCTTCCACAGATTTCTTTTGTTCGTCTAAACGTGATTCTAGAGAATTCTTTTGTTCGTCCATAGATTTCTTCTGTTCCTCGAGAGAATTCTTTTGCTCATCAAAACGGGCTTCCATTTTACTCATTAAAGTACTCAAAAGCTGTTCCATTTTCATCGCAGGCGCTTCTTCAACTTCGATTTCTTCCAAGTTCTCTTCGAAAACAAATGTTTCAGGATTCTTTCCTTCCTCTATCAAAGATTGTCTAAGTCGCTCGACTAGAACTTTCTTTATGCCTGTCGTTTGTAATGACCGGTTCCCTAACTCCACTTTCAAATCATGCGTTCGAAGCTCGTCCACTTTGCGCCCCATTATTTTAGTAATTCTCTTATAGATGAATATAAGTTATTTTCCAGAACTTTCTCAATTTAACACAATTTCTCAAAATTAATCACTCTTTTAATTTTTAGACAATTGCCACCACTTTATTTCGCGAATTTATTTCACTTCTGACACCAGTTGTTGCGAGCGTGGCCTTTGGTTCGTTATTTAAAACACAATATTAAATAATTAATATATAAGTTCTTTATTTCACTCTAATCATATAAAAGTTCACAAACATTCATCTAATCACCTCAACTCTAATTATCGCTAATACTGTACTTTCAATTATCGCAATCTAATTACATACACTATCGCTCTTTATTACTTTCGCTTCTTAACACTGCAACGTCTAAGACAAGACTCTTTTTCTGGCAATGACAACTGTTATATTTATACCCTAGAAACACTCCGGATTATTCTGGAGTGTTCTATTCCAAAAGCTTCTTGACTATTCTATTTGTTCTATTCCATAATCGATTCTCCGAACCTGAAGTTGTTTATTGCCAGTAGATGTCACCAGTTGTCTCTTTCTATTGCACGTAACAATATAATATGACTTTCTTACCATAAATGTACATTGCATTTGTTTGTTTAAAGCTCATTTCAGGGAAATCAGTTCGAATCAAAACAGTGCCACGAAAGTTTCATCGATAAAAAAATGCAAAATAAATCTGAAATAATTGCGGTCCTTCAATAATAATTAAATTAAAATTAAATTTGTATTAAATGGCTTGGTGAATACGGCCCTTAACTGATTATTTAAGATCTTTTTATTATTTTTATAGTGAAATTTGTTAGTGATAATGGTAAATTTCTCAAATAGAAGGCAAATGTGCAATGCATCATAACGAAGTGTAAAAAGTGGGGTTAGTGGCAAATTAAAATGTAGAATAAAATTCTAGTAATCTTCCTTCAATTTATCTTTATGTTTAGAAAGTAAAGTGGTACTTATTTGAAGATTTTAAATGGATCCAGTAAAATAAACTTCCATAAATATTAAACTTTATATTTTTCACTTTTTAAGAAACTCGTCATGCGAACCGACTAACACAGAAAATGGCGAATCTATGGTGGTAAAAAATGTTTTTTTTCGACTTTATTTTGAAATAATTCACATATTTAATTTATATAAATCTTTGCAAAAAAGATAATTTAGATAGTGCACTTGCTGAAACACGATTTCGCTAGTTTATAATCCGATTTGCAAGCACTGACAGAATACTTCATTTCCATTTTTTAATTAATATGAAGGTTTCAACAGGTTCTAGTGGGACTATAACACTTTGCACTAAATAAACTTCGCAGATAAATAGTTTTAAAATGACTTGATTCGGTACTTTTGTTAAATTTCACAAAATAATTTTAAATTGACTAAATCTGCTCTCAAAACAAAAGCACATTTCACAACTTGTCACTCAGCTTTGACAACTGTTCCTTCCTTCATCTCACTTACTCCTATGTATAATGTCCTGCTCTTGACAAATTACGTTGTTTGCTATGTGGGCTATGGCATGTATCCCGCAGCAGCTCAAAATGTAATAGAGAACATAGCGGAAGGTACTAAATATTTTATGTTACGTGTTCATAAAATAATTTTATGGAACCACGACAGCATACGAATTTTTAAAATATGTTATTTTCATTTTATCAAGAAGGGATTTATGTCCACTAAATAACATAAAATATTACAAAATAAGGCCCATAGACTGCTAGCTGCAGGCCTTTCCCATACAAAATTATTGAAGCCAGAATATGCCCCCATCAGAGGGGTAAAGCATCCCAAATTTGTTGTCATGCTGCGGGATATTACATAAATAAGCTAAGATGAAGGGAAACTTTCAGTTTTATTTTAAAGTTTATTCTGTACGTAGTTCTCAATTAAGTTGTTGCTAAATATTCAGAAAATATTTTAAGTATTTAGGTTTATTAAGTAAATTAAATAAATTATTAACGCGCCAATTGCGATACCCTCAAGGTGGTTTGGAAACTCGTTTATATTTTTAATATTCATTCTTTTTTTTCATGGTTGTAATGCATTTCATCTTCTATATGATTATTTTTTAATTAATAAAAACCAGTTTCGTGTAAAAAATAAATGTTAAAGCATCAAATTTTTGTTATTAGCTTGAAATATTACTATTGGCTGCATTACATTAACAACGCATGGTCGTCGTCAAACGCCAGGCACGTTACATTAATTTCCCATACATTTTACAGTTGAGTTATTTGATTGTAATCTCCAGTTTGCAATTAAATTTTAAATAATAATATAAAAGATATTTTCTTTTCCTTCAAGTCTCATTTTTTTAGTATACAATCATTTATATTGGCAGAGTAAATAAAAGTTTAATAAAGCAAATGAAAACCGTTGAATTGTTTAACAAATATGACTATATATTAACATAAGTTTTACTATGATCAGATACAATAAAAAAGAACAGCGTGCAACCAATCTTTTACGTGAACACTTTAAGAGTGCGTTCCTAAATTCAAAATAATTTAATACAAGCAATGCTGCAAACTTAACAGTAATACATTCCAAGTTTGGCGCGTTATTCAAAATAACTTAAATTGTACATTCCATATTCCAACACTCTTCCTCAATTTAATTTTTATGAAAATAAGCAAACAAAAAATAAATTCATATTCATATTCATATTTGAACTTATTCCGAGATGTGTTCGCAGTTTGATGAACTGATGTTTGTTCAATGCTTTCATAAGCACGTCTGCTGTTTGTTCCGAAGATTCGATGTATTCGACATCTATTTCCTTCTTGTTGTATAAGTCTCTGATGAAATTATATTTCACGTCTATATGATTAAGACGTCGATGTTCCCATCTTTTAAGAAGATGTATGCAGGATTGATTATCTTCATATACTTTGATAGGTTTATGAACGTCAACCTTCATGCCTGTCAAAAGGTATTTCACCCATATCAATTCCGTGATTCCTGTCGCCAGCGCTACGTATTCAGCTTCAGTAGAAGATAAAGAATCACAGGTCTGTTTTTTTGTTGCCCAGCTTACACAGTTTCCATATACTTTGATGACATATCCTGTTGTTGACTTCCGGTCATTTTCACTTCCCCAATCTGCATCCGTGTAACAAGTTAAGGGTTCGTTGTTCCCCTTTTTGTAGCAAAAAACCCATGTCAAGCGCTCCTTTAATTTACCTAGTATTCTTTTCGAACCTTTCCACAGTAACTCAGTCTGAGAATTTTGGTATCGACTAAAAAAGTTTACTGCTGCACTAAGATCCGGTCTCGTTCCTAAAGGCACTTTCACATCAAAAACAAGAACAGAGAAATGTAAACCGAAAACTCAATTTATTTCACGTTGAAACAACATTTTTGTTCCAATGATTAATAAAATCCAGAGAAATAGGATAAACTAAGAATTTTACTGAGAAAATAGTTACATTTATTTCAGATTTTGAAGAAAAACACAACTTTTATGTTTTATCGGCCGAAAAACTTTTACGGCGGAAAAATTCGTCCGATAAATCATAAAAGTTGTGTTTTCTTAAAAATTGTAAGATAAATATACTATTTAATTAGTGAAATTATTAGTTTATACTATTTCCCATGATTTTATTAATCATTGGAGCAAAAATCTTGTTTTAAAATGGAATAAATTGAGTTTTTTCGATTTACATTTTTTCGATTCTTGTGTTTGATGTGAAAGTGCCTTAACATTGCGTACATCAAACATCCTATCAATTCCCGATATGGTTTGCCTATTTCAGCATTTGTTGTTACATCAATCTCGAGCTTAACTTCCATCGGTGTTCCAACTGGATTACAATCCGACATGTTAAATTTCTCTAATAGTTTCTTCAAGTAAGCCGGTTGGCTCATTTCTGACAATATTGTTGCGAGCGTGGCCTTTGGTTCGTTATTTAAAACACAATATTAAATAATGAATATGTAAGTTCTTTATTTCACTCTAATCATATAAAATTCACAATTCCTCTATTATTCAACTCAACTCTAATTATCGCTAACACTGTACATTTAATTATCGCAATCTAATTACACACTTTCGCTTCTTTATTACTTTCACTTGTTAACACTGCGACGTCTAAGACAAGACTCTTTTTCTGGCGATGAAAACTGTTATATTTATACCCTAGAAACTCTCCGGATTATTCTGGAGTGTTCTATTCATTCTATTCATTCTATTCCTGAACCTTCCCGAACATTAAACATCGATTCTCCGAACCTGAAGTTGTTTACTCTCCATTGCCAGTACGTGTCACCAGTTGTCTCTTTCTATTGCACGTAACACTGCCCCCTTCTTAAATTTGTTCGTCCCGAACAACAGGTGATCCACGGTCTTGATGCTCGTAGTATTGACACAAGCCGTCCAAATGAACGATTTTATGCTTGCCTCTTGTGCCACGCTGAATCCTGTATACCACGTCATTAATTCTAGTTACTACTGAATACGGTCCTTCCCAGTGTTGTTGCAATTTTGGAGAACGTCCCTTACGTCATTTCGGATTGTACAGCCAAACAAGATCACCTTCGTTAAATCCTGCGGAATTAGCACGTAAGTCATAGCGGGTCTTCATCCGATCAGTATCTGTTGGTAATTTCGTCCTCGTGGCCTCGTGTACATCAGCTAATTGTTGTTCGAGCTCCGATACATAATCTTCTGGTAACTTTTGTTCACCTCTGGGGGTACCATATTTAAGGTCGCTAGATAAACGCATCTCTCTTACGAATATGACTTTAGCTGGGGTTTGTCCGGTAGTTCTATGAACGGCTGCTCTATAAGCCATTAGGAATATAGGAATATGTCGATCCCAATTGCGTTGATGGTAGTCAACTACTTTCTTTAGATGCTCGATCAATGTTCTGTTGAAGCGCTCTACCCTGCCATAAGATTGTGGGTGTAAAGGAGTTGTTCTAGTTTTTCTTATTCCCAAAATTTTACACATCTCCTGGAAAGTCCGCAATTCGAAGTTCCGTCCTTGGTCCGAATGAAGTTCATGAGGCACTCCAAACCTACTGACCCAATTCGTTGCGATGTTTATAGCTATCCTTTCAAAGGGGGCTCCGACATTATACTTATACATTTCTCCTTTGCTTCTGTGCTGCGGCCCTTTGCAAGCAGCACAGACAGTGCATCTGCGGCACCACACCTCCACATCTTCTCGCATATGTAACCATTAAAACCTTTCTCGAATTTTGGAAATGGTTTCGTTCACTCCCAAATGTCATCCAGAGGTTCCACCGTGCATTTCTTCTAGAACATCTTTGACGTTTGTTGTCGGCACGACTATCTGCATTCGGAAAGTTTCGCCATTATGTGCTTCCCACTTGCGTTTTAATATACCACATTCAACATGAAGAGATCTCCATTGAGCCCAGTAACTTTTCAGCTTCTCACTCTGTTCCGAAATATCCTTCCAGTCTGGTCTTTCCATGTCTTCTTTCCAAGCAAGAATAGGTGAAATGTCCGGATCTTCTCGTTGTGCTGTTCGCAGGTCCTCGTTGTCCCAACCGGTAGATGGTTCCACGGTTACCAACTGTACAGTTGCTGTTGTTTCTTTTTCTTCCATCCGGGCGCAATGTTTGCATTCAAGTTTGCATGGACGTCGTGAAAGGGCGTCTGCATTTGCATGGATACGACCTCTTCGGTGCTTTATTTGAAAATCATAAGCCTGGAGTCGCTCTATCCATCTCGCCACTTGTCCCTCAGGATTCTTAAACTGCAGAAGCCATTTAAGCGTGGTCGGTGCGAAGGATGAATTTCTGCCCGTAGAGATATTTATGAAAATGCTTTGTTGAACTTACAATGGCAAGTAGCTCCTTTCTTGTAGCACAATAATTTTTCTCTGACTTTGAAAGTGCCTTGCTATGGTATGCTACTGGAACTTCTTGACCATTCTCCTCCTGCGAAAGCACTGCACCAATACCTTCATTGCTGGCATCCGTGTCTAATGTAAATGTTTTTCCCAGCTTTGGATAGTGAAGTACTGGAGCATCACAGAGCTGTTGCTTCAAATTTTCAAAACTTTCGTTGCATTTATCCGACCAAATGAACGGCTTTCCCTTTTCGGTAAGTTGATGTGGGCTTCTTGCTATGTTTGCAAACCCTTTCACGAATCGCCTGTAGTAGGTAGCTAAACCAAGAAAACCCCGTAATTGAGGTTTATCCTTTGGAACTGGCCAATTTTTGACGGCTTCTATCTTCTCTGGATCGGTTCTCACTCTTTGTGATGAAACTATGTGCCCCAAATATTTAACTTCATTTTTGAATAGAGCACATTTACTCGCACTGAGCTTCAATTTTGCACCTTTGATTCTTTGAAGTACGTCCCGTAAGTTGTTTTTATGTTCCATGAATGTCCTTCCGATTACTATTATGTCATCCAAATAGACAAGACATGTTTTCCAGGTTAAACCATGTAGAGCACATTCCATTAGTCGTTCGAACGTGGCTGGAGCATAAATAACCCAAATGGCATTACTTTGAATTGGCATAAGCCACTGGCAACTGAGAAAGCAGTTTTCTCTCGGTCTTCGGGATGTATTTCCACTTGCCAATAACCACTCTACAAATCCAGCGAGGAAAACCACTGTGCTCCGCAAAGCGTATCCAATGTGTCATCAATCCTTGTTAAAGGATAGCTATCTTTTCTCGTCACGTTATTTAGTTGGCGGTAGTCTACACAGATTCGGGTGTTGCCATCCTTTTTTCTAACCAGAACAACCGGCGATGTCCAAGGGCTGTTAGATTCCTCTATTATGCCTTGTTTCTTCATGGAGTTCATCATGTCTGCCACTTCTGGTAGTTTGGCTAATGGCAATATTCGTGGTATCTGTCGAATAGGCCTGGAATCTCCTGCATCGATCCGATGCTGGACAAGATTTGTTTTACCATAGTCATCATCATTTATTGCAAATAATTCCGAAAATCCATCGATCACCTCTTTGGCATCGTTGTGTTGTTGTTCACTTAAGGCACTGGACGAAAGAAGTCTCTGAGCCTGATGGGTAGTAGCTGGTATAGTCTTTCTCTCCTTGACATTACTACCATCACCCAAATTGATGATTTGTTAAACGGGTTCACAATTTCCAATTATAGCACTTTCTTTTAGTTGTACCTCATTTTCGGATGTGTTAAGCACTCTGACTGGTATTAATGTTGCACCTTCTGCCTTCACTAAAGTCTTGCCGACAATGATGCTAGATGTAACTTTTTTGGGGTAAGGCTCCACCAGATAGAATCGGCAGGTCCCGATGTCATCAGTAAGCTTTGTCCATATTAGTGTCTCGGAGCATGACGAAAGAGTAATATTTTCGCAGACCATCGGCCTTACTTTCGCAGCATAATCTGCTCCTTCTCCTAGTCTCATAGGAATTTCTATATTCCGATATTTGAGAATCCGCTCACCGACATCCAGATTTATTTTGTATGTGGTCATGAAGTCTATTCCAAGAATGCATTCATCCATTATTCTGAAACCAGGAAAGTGTGAGGAAATAGTAGTTCGCCTAGTTGAACATATAAGGTTATTTCTCCAAACACCTGTGCTGCTCCTCCAGTTGCTGTTCTTAGTAGATATTTGGTGGTGTTGTGAAGCCATTTGTTTTTAACAAGATCTGCTCTAATAATTGATCTTGAAGCTCCAGTATCGATAGTGACTGCGCAGTCATTGTTTCCTTCACTTCCATATATAACAAGACTGCTATTATTTCTCTGTAACTGACCTACTTGGATGATGACTTCGGGGCTGTCGATTCCACCAACCAACTTCTGCCCCACAAAGTTGGTTTTTATTAGTTTTCGGACTGCTCAAGATGAGAGGCGATGCGACTAGTCGCTGCTTGATATCTAGTCTCTCCACGAATAGCTTGTTGATGATTCCACTCGTCGACGTTTTCTGCAGTCTCTTTGAAGGTGCCCTGGTCTATTACAATTCCAGCATCGAAGGACACCACGTGAAGGCGGGCTCTGTGATGATTGCACTCTGTTACAAGTACATTCGTCCACTGAAATTTGTCTCACTCGTACTGCACTCAGTGAAGATTGTCTGGCGGATTCGTATGCTAATGCATAGGCTAGTGCTTCTGCTGTTGATTTCTTTCCTGCTAGCCTTAACGCTTGTTGTAAATTTTGATCTGCAATAGCGTTAACAAATGCCTCCGTCGCCACTTCATTGAAAGAATCCGCAATCACGCTGGAGTATGAAAGATGCGCTAATCTTTCTACATCTGCCTGCAGTTGCTGTAGTGATTCTCCATGTTTTTGAATCCTGTTGCGCATTTGTAGGCAATTGCTGCATGTGTTCATCTCCGTAACGTAATTCTATCGCCTGTACTAATGAAGAGTAGTTACGTTGATTTTCAATCTGTACAGTTTGTAAGAGTTCTGTCGCAGGACCTCGAAGTGCTAACACCAGAGCTATAACTTTGTCTTCATCATTCCATCCATTTACTTCTGAAGCTGCCTCGAATTGTCTCTTGAAGATATGCCACGAATTTTGTCCATCAAATATAGGAGCTTTCATTCTACCTGCTCCGGATATTTCAGTTGCTACGTTTAGAGGCTGACGATGCTTTATTCTTTCCAGATCTGCTTTAAAACTGTCAAGCTGCTCGGTGACTTTTTGGTGAGCTTCCGCCTTTTCGTGCTCGATTCCTTCAATTTTCAAAATTTGTTCTTCTAAAGAACTTTTTAGAAAATTTTTCTGATCCTCCAAACGAGTTTCTATACAATTCTCCAGAGAACTCTTTTGTTCGTCCAAGCGGGTTTCCATAGATTTCTTCTGCTCATCTAACCGGGATTCCAGAAAATTCTTTTGTTCCTTAAAAGCATTCTTTTGCTCCTTAAAAGCATTCTTTTATTCCTCAAAAGCATTCTTTTGTTCCTCAAAAGCATTCTTTTGTTCGGGATTCCAGAAAATTCTTTTGTTCCTTAAAAGCATTCTTTTGCTCCTTAAAAGCATTCTTTTATTCCTCAAAAGCATTCTTTTGTTCCTCAAAAGCATTCTTTTGTTCCTCAAAAGCATTCTTTTGCTCGTCCAGACTGGTTTCCATAGATTTCTTTTGCTCATATAAACGGGATTCCAGCGAATTCTTTTGTTCCTCATTGGAATTCTTTTGTTCATCAAAACGGGCAGCATTAGTCATCGATTCAACATTTTTTTAAGAATTTCAGTTATATTTAAGCTTTGGATCATGAAGGCGTGAGAATACTTTGCTCCAATCAAATATAAACATATACCTTCAATCCATTGTACAACATACATCGATTCAATCCCTCATACCAAAACCCCGAGCATACTTCCCAAGCCATGAAACAGAAATCTATTTGTGTGCATTGAGAGTCCGCTTTCTAAAATATTCTATATTGATACTTATAGAAAACTGCCAAACATTGAATTTATATGTGCTATAGAGCCTAAGTTACTATCCATATAGGAAAATAGTCTTCTAGTAATTTACAGCTTATTTCCTTACCTTCCCAAAGGCTACACTATACCTTACTTAACAAAATAATAAAATAGTTTTGATTAAAATGTAACCCGAATCTGTAGGCAGCTACATTCGACATCATCAGCCCAAGGTACAGCGCCATATACAATGATTACTCAACAGAGAGTTCTTGATTGAGGAATCGTAGTCATTTGGTTAAGATAAATTTTTTTTAAATAATTTTGTTAGGAAAGGTATAAACAATTTATTTTGGTTCGGAAGATATGAAAGTACGCTTAGGATTATCAAAACACCACATTTCTGTATGAATAGTAGTTAGATCAGTAAAGCGACCCCACCCCACCGTTAATAGTCCCGTTCAAAAACAAGCCTGATAATTCCAGGCAAACATACTATACTCATAGTATATAAAGCAGACAACAAAGCTCCAAGCTGGCATGTATATGATCAAATCCACTTCAAACATGTGTGCTAGAGAGAGAAAGATGTTTTGAGAGAGCGAGATGGTTTCAAAGTACGGTATTCACTAAAGCATGCTTACAAAAGTAGCCTAGACTTGAATTATTAGTAATATGAATTACATCAGAAAAGGTATGATCGCTAATATCAAAAAAAGCATAGCCCGTAGAGGATTTCTGATAAGACTTTTCAGTACACGCACACCCCTACACCCAAAATTTTCTGATATGACTTTAATTTCCCTTCTTACCATCCCAAGCAGCCGTGATCTCTTTTTAGATATCGAATATCATGATCACTCTTGTTTATAAAAGATACATGCAGACCACAACTTAGGTTATAGTTGTTGCTGATTTTTTATCAGCAAAAGAAATTTTCAATTATAACTTCCACTACTCATCTAAGACAACAAGTTGTTTTTTCCAGCTAAAGAAATTGGGAATCTTCCATAAATCGTTCAATTTGTTTACTTTACTTGGGTCTGTGCGAATTTTGTTTACATTATTCGACTGCGATTTTGTTTACATTATTCGAATTGTTTATGCAATGAATCAAATTAGCATTGCACCTGAAGTTGTTTACTCTCCATTGCCAGTAGATGTCACCAGTTGCCTCTTTCTATTGCACGTATCAATATTTATCCCATGAAAGTTCTCCGGTTCGCCTAAGTCTTTTATCGGAAATTTTTCCTTAAGTAATAGTTTCAAGACTTCAAGAACGTCTTTGTTGTTTCCAGCTAACAAAATATCGTCAACATAAAGAAGCAAGTAAACTTTGCTTCCCTTATTCTTTCTGGTGTAAAGACATCTGTCTACCTCTGAGTGGACAAGACCTAAGTCTCTAACAAATTCATTAAATACTTGATTCCAATCCCTTGGTGCTTGCTTTAGTTCATATAGAGTTTTATTTAATTTGCACACGAGATCTCCATTACTTTCCATACCTTCTGGTACTTTCATATAGATTTCCTCTTTTAGTT